>APFE031597027.1:40616-55884 GCA_000404065.3 Pinus taeda
AGCAGTGAAACCCTAGAATCCAAAGCTCTAATACCAAATGTTATGAAACCAGCTCAAGAAAAGATAGAAAATATAGATAAACGCCTTAGAATTCAGCCTCTTTGAGGGGGAAACCTCCTTTGCATTACATAAATGAATAATTCTTGGATGATACAAATGAAAAGACCTCCTTTCTATATATAGGAGTCTAGGGGGTCATAACATAATCAGAGCCGACATAACAATAATAATGTAAGGGCACAATAAGAACAATAGTGGGCTTCTATGGGGCACAATAGTAACAATATGGACACTACATGGGTACATCAATATAATAAGTGGGTTGTACAATAACAATAAAGGATTACACTAGTATTATAGGGGCCTAACAACTAGTCTGATCCCAAAAATCTTTTACCCTAAGTAGCCCATTGGTGTTAGTAAATTCTTGAGTTCCACAAAGTCCTCTCTTAGCAGTATAGGTTATTGTTGCCATTTATCCTCCCAAAACAAAGCTAGATCTCTCACTCTGATTTTCGAGAAACTATTATTTTGAACTATGCTTCTATTCTCCCACACTTTATTCTAGATGTAGGAGACTTTTTTGATGCTAGACATCCTTATAAGGTTATTGTTTTGCCAATTACTAGCATACTTATCCTTCCAAATACAAGCCCACTGTGCCTCTGGATCTTTTACCCATCTCCACCATAGTTTAGCCCCTAAAAATTTGTTTAGCAATTCCGTATCATCCAGACCAAGACCTCCATGGTTTTTAGGTCTACAAATAGTATCCCAGGCTACCAAGGCCCATTTCTTTTTCTCCTCCCCCTTACCCCAAAGAAAGTATCTTTGAATGATTCTAAATTGATGCAAGACTCCTTTTGGACCTGGAAGGGATGAAAGCCTGAAGGTGGGGATTGATTGAAGAACAACTTTTGTAAGCACCTGTCAACCTGCCAAGTTCAAAGATCTAATGGTCCATTTCCTAGTCTTGTCCTGCACCTTGTTAATCACTGGCTCCCAGATACTCTTGTGCATAGGTTTGTCAGTTAGTGGAACTCCCAAATATTTGGAAGGTAGCACATCTCTTTGAAATCCTAGAATTCTGGAGATATTCCGCTGAATAGCAATATTAGTATTAAAGAAGAAAATCTTAGATTTGCAGAGGCTTACCTCTGTACCAGCTACCATGGCAAAGTCACTTAGGATTTGTTTATATGCTAGCACTTCTTTTGTTATGAAAGCAGCTCAAAAAAGATAGAAAAGATAGATCAACGCCTTAGAATTCAGCCTCTTCGAGGGGGCAACCTCCTTTGCATTATATAAATGAACAATTCTTGGATGATTCAAATGACAAAACCTCCTTTCTATATATAGGAGTCTAAGGAGTCACAATATAACCCAGCCGACCTAACAATAATAATATGAAGCCACAATAGTAACATTAGTGGGCTTATATGGGGTACAATAGTAACAATATGGGCACTATGTGGGTACATCAATATAATAAGTGGGTTGTACTAATAACAATAAGGGTTACACTAGTAGTATAGGGGCCTAACACTTTGATTTAGGCATTGATTATATTTTGAAAGCATTTTATATCTTGTATTGATTATCATGCTAACATCTTTGTCTCCATTTCAGGATTGCTTTGCTTTCTTTGTTGGAAGCATTCTACTTTTGTTTTGAGCAAATGTATCTTTCATTCTTGTTGAACAATTTATCTTAAGGCACTAGTTTTATGGTTTTATGGTCTCATATCATATTTTACTCATATTTCTTAAAAGCAATCCACTGTCACTTTAACATCTCTCCAAAAACCTCACATTTCTTTTATCTTAGTTTTTCATATTAGAGACTACCCCCCATAGCTAACCTAGGAGATAGCTTAAACGGAGAAAGAAGGCATTTAGTGTGATAGCCCCTTCTCTTAGTTCCCTGCCACCAACCACACCTTGTGGGGTTGAAGGCTTTTCTCATTGACTTGTAGGTAGGTGTAAGCAGCAGGGTCAACACATCCTTGCATCATTGCATTGTGTTTCTCTTTCTAACACCCAAAATTAATTAGATGCATTTGTTAGTTGCATATCACTATTAGCGATCTCATCTCTTCTTGTGCTTATCTCTATTGGTGATTGTTACTATTGTGTTTAAGAGTAAATTATAAATCTCTTCTTGTGCCTAATTGGTTCATAACTTAGTGATAAGAAGATATTTGTAATGACCCATAATTTAAGTGATAAGAAATATTAGCATGCATATAATAGATACATATGCATGTGTCACATGTACTGCACTAGTATACATACTAATTAATACTGAAAAATGTCTAAGTTTAGGGTAAGGAATTGATTATTGAAGTAAATGCAATGGATTATACAAAAATAAAGGGGAATTATAATTATATATTATTTATTATAGTAACTAAAGAAATTATTATTATATATATATATATATATATTTTATGTTAACCAAATAGAACTAAACAAATATGTTCGTAGGACGTATGACATTATCAATTCAATAATTAAAAACAAACAACCTCAATAATTGATTTTTAAAAGAGAAATAATAATAGATTTAGATATAAAGTAACCAACTTTAATATAAATATAAGTCAATAAATTGAATTAGAAGTAAAGTTTTTAAATGAAAAATGAAACTCTTAAAACCTCGTTGCCTCATAAATTAAATAAACTTACGACTATCACTCGTAACAATATAAAAAGGTGACCGCCTCTTCAAACTCTTCGGGATGCTAGGTGACCGACGGAAGGTGAAGAAAACATATTATAATTGGGAAGGCAGTGAAATTTTGGGATATAAGGAGGATAAAGAGGGCATACAAGGCAGTTTTTTTCATTTGGGTCTTTCCGGAGAACTATCAGGCCAGGTAGTAACTCCACAAAATTAATTCATTGATTTCATTTAGGTTGGTGTTTATTATATACATGAGGGAGAGGCTGTTCATTTCATCTCCCGGTGACTATTCACATTCTCCATTATTTATTTACATTAATTTCAGTTATTCACCCAATCCTGATAATTAGGTGTCAACATTCCCACCGTTAATCTGAAGGGATGTTCGTGAGTCCAAGCATCATTCTGAATCTTTCAAGCTTTTCTCTTCAAAGCGCTTTGGTGAAGATGTCTGCAATTTGCTCGTTCGTGGAACAATGGCGGAGATGGATTGTTTTGGCCTCAACATGATGTCGAATCAAATGATATTTCGTATTGATGTGCTTCGTTCGATCATGGAACTTTGGGTTCTTGGCCAACTTTATCGCAGAGGTATTGTCAATCATGAGTCGAGTTGACTGTACTTGTTTTACCTACAAATCTTCAATAATTTTCCTGAGCCAAACAATTTCTTTTGTTGCTTCAGCTGCTACCACGCCTTTTGCTTCTGTTGTGGAATCCGTTGGAACTGATTGTTTGCATGATCTCTAGGAGACAGCTCCTGATCCAAGACTCATAGCATATCCTGAAGTAGAAACCCCAGTGTCTTTGTCTCCATCGAAGTCTGAATCAGAGTATCCAATCAAGCTCAAGTCGTCCACCTGTGTATACTTGATTCCAAAGTCTTGAGTTCCCTTCAAGTACCTTAGAACTCTTTTTGCAGCAGACCAATGTCCCTCACAAGGCTTTGGCATAAACCTGGAGAGGATTCCAACAGTAAATGAAATCTCTGGTCTGGTAGTAATTAGGTAGTTGAGACTTCCTACAAGCTGTCTATACTTTGTTGCATCCTCAAATTCTTTTCCTTCAATAGATGTGAGCTTTAAGTTTTGTTCCATTGGAGTAGTAAGAGGATTGCATTCTGTCATGCCAAATCTATTCAACAGATCTCCAATGTACTTCTTTTGAGAAAGAAATTTGGACTTTGGATGTTGAGTTACTTCAATACCAAGATAGTATTGAACATAGCCAAAATCAGTCATTTCAAAACTTTTCCCCAATTCCTTCTTTATGGATGCAATGTAGCTTTCATTGTTCCCTGTCATCAAAAGATCATCTACATATGCCACAAGATATACAATTGTTTTGCAAACTTTCTTGACAAATAAAGTTGCATCAGCAAGATCATAATGTTTGAAATTGAGTTTCAGAAGATGCTCAGTTAGTTTTTCATACCAGGCTTGCGGTGCTTGTTTGAGGCCATATAAGAACTTCACAAGTTTGCATACTTTATGTTCATGTCCTTTCACAACAAATCCTTTAGGCTGGGACATAAAAACATTATCTTTTAGATCTCCATTCAAGAAATAAGTTTTTACATCCATTTGATAGACTTTCCAACCGTTCTAAGCTGCTAGGGCAAAGAGTGTCTGGATGGTAGCCCATTTTTCTATGGGGGAAAAAGTCTCCTCATAATCAAACCCTTCCTTCTATGCAAAACCTTTTGCCACAAGCCTGGCTTTGTGCTTGTCAAATGAGCCATCAGCTTTATACTTGTTCTTGTAGACCCACTTACAGCCAATTGGTTTGGTTCCTAATGGAGGATCAACCAGCTTCCAAGTGCCATTATTTATGAGGGCATCATACTCCTTTTGCATCGCTTCTTTCCATTCATCATGAGAAGCAACTTCTTTGAAGGAAGTTCGTTCAAAATCTGTAGACAAGTTCAATTCACAATCATAAGAACATCCATATCAGTAGGTGAATTAGAGTCATCTACATCACCTCCATTTTGCCAGTTTGAATTTTTGGTTCCTGTCTTTCCAACTTCATCAGGATTTACACTTTCAAGTGTCTTTGTCAGCCACTTTGGGGGACCTTTCCCAGATGGTCCAAGTTGCTCCGTTGATTGAGTTGGGACTGAATCAAGATTGAGTCTCCCAATGCTATCAATTACATCACTTAAAGCATCATCCATTGCTAGAGTTTCATGTGGGGGAGAGTGTTCTTCAGAAGAATATTCCACATGTTGATCTAGTATAGGAATCCCCCCTTCAAGATGTGGAATTTGATCACCAAATTCTTGAAATGATTTTGCTTTTGCAAATCTATCCAAGCGATCAAGTTGCCGCTCAACAACATTGTCAGATTTGGATGATTCAAGAAAAATTACATCTCTAGATAGAAAAAACTTTTTATTTACTTCATCATAGAGACGGTATGCTTTGGAGGTGTTTGAATATCCTAGAAAGATACACTTCCAACTTCTAGCACCAAGTTGGTTTCTATGTTACCTTTGGTATCAAGTCATAACAGGTGGAACCAAAGGCCCTGAGATGCTTTACCGAAGGAACATGTCCATACCACATTTCATATGGAGTCTTGTTTCTTGTAGCATTAGATGGACATCTATTCTTTATATATGCAGCACATAGAACAGCTTCAACCCAAGACATTATCTTTACATTTTTGAAGAAGAGCATGGATCATACCATATTTAAGATTGTCCTATTCATTCTTTTAGCTACACCATTCTGTTGGGGATTATAAGGCACGGTTGTTTGATGTTTGATCCCATGTTGGCGAAGATAGTTTTCAAATTAATTTGATGTGTATTCTTTTCCATTATCAGTGTGAATAGACCCAATATGAGATTGTGCATCATTTTCAATCCATTTATGAAAATTCTTGAATGTTTGAAAAACATTAGATTTGTTCTTCAATAAATAAAACCAACACATTCTGGTGTAGTCATCCATAAATGTCATGATATATTTATTTCCATTTGCAAAAGGAGCAAGCATTGGACCACATAAATCTAAATGAATGATTTCAAGTTTTCTATGTGAACTTGAATGTGAATCATGAAAAGATTGTTTGTTATGCTTTCCTAGAATGCAAGCATCACATTGCTTCAGTTTCCTAGGAATTGTAGGCAAACCAACAACACCATTTTTCTTCAACAAGTAGAGGTTGTCATAGTTCAAATGTCCAAATCTAGCATGCCATAATAAACTTGATGGAAGTGTACCTTCTTCATGATGAGAATTGTATGAGAAATGTTGTGCATGAGAAAAGGTTCCTTGCAGCTTGAGAAGCCTTTCTTCTTCTATTCCCCTCATGACAAGTGAGTGGTCAGATGTTTTTCTTACCTCAAGCTTGCCATCAAACATATGAATGGAGTGACCTTGTTGGCGGATGTGGACCAATGACAACAAGTTTCTCTTGAGTTGTGGGAGATATAGAACATGATGTAGAAGAAATTCTGGAAGACCAGGCAGTTTAAGCCTGATTGTTCCAAGCCCTGATGGCTTGATTTTTGATTGGTCTACAAAGTATACTACTCCATCAACATTGCTAGTGAAATCTTGAAAAACATCTTTCCTATGAGTCATGTGGCAGGTTGCTCCTGAATCAAGCAACCAATCATTTTTCCAAGAAGCAAGTGAAGCATTAAACAAATCTTCATTTACTCCAATGTTACATTATGCCACAACATAGTGAGTGGTTTCTGGTGCTTTACCTTTGTCTGTATCATCAGTTTTACCTTTCTGTTGGTTTATTTGCTGCTCAATTTTGTCCCATGGTAGCTTGCATGTAGAGGCATCATGTGATCCATTTCTTTTGCAGCATATGCAATGCAGATCTACCTTTTCTCCTTGAGAGTGTCTACCCCCTCTGCCTCTGAAATATCTTCAACCTCTTCCTCTGGAAGAATCTTGAGCAAGATTATTATCTCTATGTGCAAGAAGAGTTGTCTTCTTTTCCAAACCCTTCTCTTTTTCAACAAACTTCTCCATTATAAAATTTGAACTGAGCCCAAAAAATAATTACAATATTCGTAGCAAAACACTAATAGTAATTTGTTATGTCTTTACAAAATTGAAACAACTGCTCAATATTCATATATAATGCAATATATGTTCCACATATTATACCATGGCATGTCAGAGCGACCAACTAGTGCAGAGAATCCCAATCTGTGGATTGAAACCAAGGTTTGATGGCATTTTTTTTTTAATATCAAATATATCCCATGCATTCAATGTAAAGAGATAGTGCTAACTAGCCCAACAGTTCACCATTTTTCTTCAAGACTGTTATAGACATTTTTGGGCACTTCAACCCCAATCATAAATGTCCATAAACTGAGGGCTCCTAAGTCCCTAAAAAATGTTGCTTCACTGCCTAAAGGAACAAGGTCAGCTGATTACATCATCTCCCAGAAGTTCTCCACTAAAACCTGCTCAGAAATGGTCAAAACTAGACCATACTGAATACCCAATGCAGAGGGTGCGAGGCATATCACCTTCCCAGTGTAAAGGGTGCAATGCATACTAAATCACCCCTCTATAGGGTGCGATGGTCGGGAATGGACAAATGGCAGGGACAATTTGCGAGGTGGAAGATCATGGAATCTTCCAGAAGCTTCCCCTCTGACACTTACCTCTCTGTTTTCGACCAGGGATGAGTAAGAGATCACCATTCTCCAAGTGGAATCAAGAACTATCAGAGAGAGGACACTAATCAAGACCATAAAAGATGACTCACCCCCTACAATCATCTATATATGGATCCCTCATCACAGAGATCCAGAGGCTAGAATCTTGTATCTTGTATAGAGAAGTGTTGTTGTTTTCTGGTGTAACTTCATAGTGTTGGGTGATCTAAGTTTTATTGAGTGAAGAAGGGCTTTCTTGTGGAGGATGATGCTGGTCAGAACATATGGTTGTAATCCTCTTGCTATTCTTGATCTTAATAAAGTTATTCAAGTTTTCCTCCATATTCTTGTATGTTTGTTTATATATGCATTTGTATGGTTAACACATATCTGGTCCTATGTTATTTATGAATATAGATCTTTGTTCTTTGATAGTAGTATGTTGCTTTGATTCCATAGATGCTCTTTGAAGCTGGGCAGACGAAGAAGAAGCAGCCAAGATCTATCAGGAAGGAGAGGAATCAAGCAAGGGAACCAAGCACAAGACTAAGTTTGGTCTCCTTCGTTCCACTCTTATCTATTTTCATAAAGGAAAGTGAAAGTAGACTTTACTTGTTTGTTTCTAAGATAGCTACCAGTCTTAGTGGGAATAGCAGCTCCGAGTGGACACTATTCCTGCTAACAAAATGGCGACTCCGCTGGGGAGGACCAGATTGTTTGTTAGCCTATCTTTGCTTCTTTTATAAACTTACAGACGGAGCCTGAAGTCAAGCCAGCTAGCCTTCGAACTGAATTTTTTATACAAATGCAAAGTAGATCAATGTTGCTTCAGTCTATCTCCAGGTTTTGTTTATGAATTAAACAATCAATCTGCAAACATTCTAATTGCCCTAAGTGGTGGCTCTAGTAACCTCCTTAGATCAACCCCTGTGATTTACATATACTGAGCATCACTTACTCGGCCTAAATCCCTGAACTAAATTGCAAATTGTGAGTAAAAGCTCGTTTAAAGTCTCGCACTGGCACCATCGCACCCTGCCTTCAAGGCAGGATGTATGCATCGCTCTTCCCGAGTGCAGTAGGTCCATTGCATACTGAATTCACTGTGTGATAGGTGCGATTGTCAGGGAAGGTTAACTTTACCTTCAGACTTTGGTTTTTCCTCACTATTTTCAATCCTATTCAGGAGTTTTGCTGTCTGTGGTCAGCGTATCTCTATGAAAACCCCCTTCTCTTACATCATTCCGCCTCTATTGTGCAAAGGAATGTAAGTATTTTTATGTATTGTGCGCCATTTTCAGTTCTCTTTTGCAAAGAAGTAGCATAGTCGAACTGTCATTTCTAAAATCTAAAAGTGTCGTAGCTGTCGTTTTCAGTTATAGAAAACAATCCCATTGTTCTTGATAGTCGATTGTATAGTTACTATTATATATGATTTGAATTAGTAGTTTTTAAAGTGTCGAAAAGCAATTTTCATTTCGAAATCGCAAAGTGTCTCTCTTACCTTCACTTCATTTTGAAAAGAAATTTGTTGAGTATTGTCGCTTTGAAAATAATTCAAATTTGCACTTAGCTTTCTTATCATCATTCATACATTAAGAAGGATGAAAACAAATACATGAATGTGCATTTGCATTTAGATTGCTCAGTTTCATTTAGGACAGTGCATTTAGCGTGTGCTCTGTGCTCTTTGTTGAAAGATTCTTCACTTTTTTTCCTTAGTAGCTAGGATTTTCATTGCCAAAAGAAGATTAAACGTTTGTTTATCATCTTAGACTGCATTTTAGGAATTGTATACACATTGCGCGGTGAACCTGGAAGGCAAATTTTTAAGCAAGATCAACTTAAAATAAATTTAATGAATCTAACAACGCTTTGGAACCTAACGCACAACATCTAGAGGTCTAGGCTAGAGACGTATTCCGGCGTCGTAAAACATGGTAACTGTTGTTTTCATTGTTGGTTGGGTGATTCCTCCACTCTGAGAGGGCAAGTGCCAGTACGGACTTGTGCTCCCACGTACCGTCGAGTATATATTGGGAGACCACAACAGGCTACATCCTTTATCCTTAGGAAGCTGTGTCTACCGCCCTATCGATCACAATGCACTGAACACAACATTCGGGAAGATTGACTGTCGTACCGTAAAAAGTATTCTGCAGTTTTGTGATTGGTTTGGTAATCCCCTCTACCTAGATTTCCAGAGAAGTCTATTTTTCTCCTTTTCAGACTCCTTAAAAGAAAAGGTCCTCTGAGCACTTGTCACTTCAGGCTCATTAAAAATCGAAGGCGACTAGAGTCATCTTTTGTTTTTTCTCGACTCTTAAAAATTGAAAAAACAAGTGGTGTCAAAGCGTCTAAAATTCATTTAATTCAAAAAACATTTTTCCCTTTTATTTTGAGTTGATCAAGTAATCCGCAATCGTGGAAGAAAGTCAATCAAAACCCTATCGTTCGCAGAGACTTACGAGTCAACTGTCGTTGACTCCGGAAGCGAAACCATTCCAGACAAAGCGAACTCGTTTGACCGGGTCAAATTCCCCTAGGTTGGTTGGAGCCAGTACTCCGACATCCTCAGAGACTCCGGTTACTCCGAACATTTCTGGTATCCCTGCCTCTATAGGAAAAATTCCGCAGCAACAAAAGGACATTACAACTGATCCTAGTGAGACGGTAAACACTTCTATTCCTGAACCAGCTCCATCTATAGCTGATTCGGAAGGTGTTACTCCCCAACCGTCTACTGCTACAGAACTTATATCTTCTTCGGCACCAAAAATATTTTACGGACCTGACGGTCTGCCTCTTCCTCCTGTATTGATTGCCATAGAAGAGATTGTGGAAGATCCTCCATCTAACACTCCAACGTAATTTGGAGCGGGGATTGCCTGTTTCCTTCTTCATCAGAAGATATTCTCCCACCATTGGAAGTTCCTGAAGAATCGCTAAGGAATCTTTTGGATAGGCTTAATATGTCTGAACAACTATCGACATCAAGGACTGTGTTACCCAACATAGCAGCGGCAGAAGCTCCTGCTGCTACTCCGACAATGTTCGCCAGCGTGCCATCTGTCCCAACCAGTGCTCAATCGCTGGATGGAGTCCATCCAGGGGCTATTTCGACAGTATGGACTATTCCTGTTTGTTTTTCCGGAATTATATCTGGAATCTCTTACGTTGAGTCTCGACAACTTGATCCTTCACAGTGTCAATTTGGGCAAACCGGTCCCCAAAGGCAAGTCATTCCTTTGAGTACTAGATTACCATCGTATGGAGGGCCATATACCCTTTCATTTCCTTCTTCGGAAGGACAACCATGCGAGAGTTCACAACAAAATTTAGATTACGCTGGAATTACAACTAGTGGTTGGGTGTCAATCCTGCTTCAACAACCAAGAGTTGTATGCTCAATGCAACAAAGTTTACCTATGACAAATATCCCCACTACGTCGGCTATTATGGTAGTATAGCAAGTACAAGCATTGCTAGTTGTATGCCAACCTCAAGTTTCACAGGTTATAATGCAACAATCTCTTGTACCTATGACACAACCGCAATCACCAACTAGTGGAATGGTACAGGTTCAAACGGGGAATGCCAACCCCCATCTTGGTCAAACAATCAGTACTGGACAACAGCCCATGGCTTCACAACCATGGCTGGTGCAATACCAACAACCACAATTCCAGCAAGCTTACCAAGGATATGAGCAACAAGTCTTTGCAAGTAATGGGTAGTCGTATCAACCATATCATAATGGTTATGTGCATCAACCTTACCAAAGTTACCAACATCAAATGCATTATGCTGGTCTACAAAGACCAACTGCTCAAGCGATTCCATCTTATCCTGGGTATGCTCAACCAAGCTTGAATCCAGTTGCCTTTTGTGGCAACTTTAGAGTTACCAGATCTAAATCGACTAACGAACGATCCAATTTCCTACGCCCCTTGGCGGCCGGCGATTCTGCATAAACTTTCGTCTTATATTCCTAAATTTAATGGAAATCCGGGGGAAGACCCATCGAATCATGTGATGACCTTTCATCTATGGTGTTCATCCAACACTCCCAATGATGATTCGATCAGGCTCCGCCTCTTTCAGCGAACTCTAACTGGTCCGGCAGCAAAGTGGTATATCGAATTGCCTAGAGCTTCGTTTGATAACTTCAATACCCTAGCCACAACCTTTTTAACCCATTTTTAGTTACCCATAAGGTATGAAATAGGAACAAATCTACTTACCAATTTCAAACAAACTATGACCACTCACATATTTGATCATATTCATGAATGGCGATGTCGTCGTAGAATGGTAAAAACGTATGTTCCTAATTAGCTATTGGCTGAATGGTTTATTAAGTCACTGTTACCTGCTATTAAAGAAGATGTGGCAAAGGGAGGAGTCGTCACTGAAAAGCAAGTTATTGCTCATGCACAATATCTAGACTTGATCTATACTCAGTCTGGCATGCTCTACGATAAAATCCCTGATGCTCCTAGACCAGAATTTTCCGTTCCTCCACCTCCTAAATCAAACAAAGACTCTCATGCCGACGATGGCGTGATAGGTACGACAAACACTAAAACCGTAAAGGCTACATCGAAAAAGGCCCGCATGGTTTCAAGTCAAAACGAAAATGAGGAACTTCTAGCCTTGGAAGTAAATGTCGTGTTGACAGACAAAGGCAAAGAACCCAAGCAACCAGGAGGCAAGAAGAAAAAACAAGGGAAGAAGAAGAACCAGGGGGACTCATCTCCTAAAAAATCTTCTGCAAACCCTTCTGGGGATAGGAAACCAAAAAGTCCATGCAATATATGTGACGAGGATCACTGGACTAGAGAATGTCCATATAAAGATGAACTTAGAAAATTCTTCAAAAGTTCAAAAACCTCGGCTGTATTGACTGATCTGTTTCCAAACCCAAGAACAAATTTGGTTGCTAGTGAAAATGCTTCCCCATCCCAAGTGCTAATGTTGTCAGTTTCAAAGCAACTGAATGATGCTCTGATATCGACAAGGAGTAAAGATTACGAGAATCCACAGATGTTGAACAACAAGGATAATGATAAACCCAGTAGTTCAACAACAACTTCGACCAAAGTTGTGCCACCCATCATTCCTGAATTAACGATAAAACCGCCAAAGGGAGTAGTACACAAATTGACGTTTAATCCTCATGCTAGAGCAACACAACACTATAATATAGTGGAGGATTTAGTCCAATCGCCCTCCGCGATGTCGACTCTTGAGGTACTGCAAAATTACCCCTCCCAAAAGCAGGCTTTATTATTAGCAATAGGTGGGATTGACCCAACGGATTCCAATCTTGTATCCTTTAATCACAAAGGATACAACCCTCAGTTACCAGCTCAACTAGCTTTCCTCATCCAAGTGAAATCCCTCAACAAAACTGTTCATAGAACAATTATTGATGAGGGGGCATCCACATGTATCATGTCGATGAGTTGTTGGAAAACTCTAGGGGCTCCATCCTTGTCGCGATTGTCAATGACATTAAAAGCATTTGATGGATGAACATATACCCTGTATGGGATATTAAGTAACTTGCAAGTCGAACTAGGGGACAAAACAGCAGAAATTGATGTTGAAGTTATCGACGGAAACCTCGATTACAACATCCTACTGTGAAGACCCTGGAAATATGCCATGGCAGCCGTTGTATTAACATACTTTAGGAAAATTGCATTTCCTTCCCAAGGAGGAATTACAATCATCGACCAACAAACTTTTCTACCCAACAATTTGCAAGTTACGGGGAGCATTCCGATGATCCACGGAAGCCCTCATTCACTTCAAAATATCGGAGTAGGTCTACTAAAAGACCCTACATTGATGGGGACTTTTGCCCTACCACCTCCAAACAATCTGGCGGAAGTGGCCATGGTGGGGACCTACAATATGGTATCTTCTAGATTCAGAGGATTCCTGAACATTTTGACAGCATGGATCATCGCCATTTTAGAAATATTGTAGCAATCAATTTTCTTAGAGTATCGGCTCAGTTGGATTTAACGTTCGACTAAGGTCCGGATACAATCAAATCAATATTCTGCCTGCCGATCAACCAAAAACGACATTCATTTGTCCATGGGGGACATTTGCTTATTGCAAATTACCTTTTGGCCTAAAGAACGCCAGCGCAACTTTTCAACGGGCCATGTCTTACGATTTTCATGATATAAAACACATTGTGCAACCCTATCTCGATGACTTGCCTTCTCATTCATTACATCGAGCTGATCACCTCGTCCATTTACGAGCAATCTTTATGCGGTGTAGGCATTATCGAATTCGGTTGAATCCCCACAAGTGTGTGTTTTGCATTGAAATGGGTCGATTGCTAGGATTTGTTGTTTCAAAAGCCAGCATTCGCATCGATCCTTCAAAGGTCGAAGCTATCATCAAATTACCTCCTCCTTCAAGTCTTCGCCAACTCCGAAGTTTGCAATGGAAAGAAAACTTTTTACGTTGATTTATCCCTAACTACGCCGAGATCACAAAGGGTTTTACCCGGTTGCTGAAACAGAATACTTCATTATTTTGGGATGAGATCGCTGAGAAATCTTTTGATGCGCTAAAACATGCGTTGACCCATGCACCGCTGTTGCATCCTCCCAACTACAACCAGGACTACTTCTTGTATCTCGCCGCTCCTATTCCACCATTGGAATGGTTGCTAGTTCAGGAAAGATGAATTCCGTTATGGAACATGTGATATATTACCCTTAGTCGAACGTTTAAAATCCAACTGAGGCTATCTCAGGGAAATTGGCATTGCAGGCTGTTTCCAGTGGTCCAAGTTTCGTCATTACATTTTACTACGCAAAACTACGGTCATTTCTGATTGCAACCCTATGATCTATATTTTGACCAAGCAATTGCTAGGGGGCAAGTACTCCAAATGGATTTTCATCTTGCAGGAGTTTGACTTGGAATTTGAAAAGTCCAGATCAAAGAAATCTTTAGCTTTTGCGGAACTAATGTGTGACTTCCTGCGTGTTGATACGGAAACTGTGGCGGAGGAGCCCATTGCGGACGAATCCTTGTTTCTCATCAGCACTTTAGATCCGTGGTATGGAGACATCAACACTTATCTCCACACCCAAACCTTTCAGCCTGATATTTCACCATCCGACCGTCGAAAAATTCGATTCCAATCCCAGCAATTCAAAATTATTGGAGATACTCTTTATTGTCGTGGGGTGGACTCTATTTTCTGATGTTGTTTGACTCATGAGGAAGCCGAAAGGGTCTTAAATGATTGTCACTCTGGAGCGTGTGGCGGTCATATGTCTGGGTATGCCACTGCCCAAAAGATATTGTGCGTTGGCTATTTCTGGCCGTCTTTGTTTAAAGATTGTATTACTGCAGTCCGGAAATGCCACAATTGCCAACTTTTTGATCGAAAGATGCGTGCTCCACCTGCTCCTCTTCACCCTATAATTTCCGTTGGTCCTTTTTCCAAATGGGGTATCAATTTTATTACATGTAACCCTCACTCGGCCGGGGGCATGCGTATATTATCCTTGCGGTAGATTGTTTTACTAAGTGGGCCAAGGCGATGCCTACATTTGAGGCAGATGGCAAAATAGCTGCAATTTTCGTATTCAATCATATAATTTCTAGGTTTGGTGTTCCACAAGCGATTATCACTGACCATGGGAGTCATTTTCAAAATGTTATGATGACAGAACTTACAGACCAACTTGGCTTGCGTCACGACAGTTCAAGTCCTTATTATCCACAAGCTAATGGTCTGGTTGAAGCCATCAACAAAGTCTTAGTCATCATGATCCGACGGATCATTGGGATTCATCGGTCGAACTGGCACAACATGTTATTCTCAGCGCTGTGGGCATACCGAACCTCAGTCAAAACATCAACAGGGTTCAATCCTTTCCAACTAGTTTATGGTTTGGA
>APFE031597028.1:21341-67490 GCA_000404065.3 Pinus taeda
GCTTTATGGATGTGGGGATTTTCCATTCCTTAATGGCTTTAATTTTTCTAGGGTCTACCTTAACTCCTTCATGAGATACAATATGACCCAGATATTCCACCTCTTGTCCTTCCTCTCGGAAACCCCATTCTATTGAGGGTTATGGGTGCCGTCAACTCTCGTTTAATCCCTTCTGCTGCATAGAAGTTATTAAAATCATTGGAGACATA
The DNA here is from genome assembly GCA_000404065.3 of Pinus taeda. Taxonomy (NCBI): domain Eukaryota; kingdom Viridiplantae; phylum Streptophyta; class Pinopsida; order Pinales; family Pinaceae; genus Pinus; species Pinus taeda. Next base: position 21,551 of record APFE031597028.1, read on the forward strand.
ATCACCACCGTTATCACTCTGTAGAGCTTTAACCTTCTTTCCAGACTCCTTCTCTACCAATGTTTTGAACTCACAAAACTTTGTGAAAGTTTGATCATTTTTCTGCATAAAAAATGCCCAACATTTATGAGGATCGTCATCAACAAATATAACATAATATCTATTTCTGGCCATGGATGCTATCGAGAATGGTCCACACACATCTGAATGGAATCTCTCCAGAATAAACTCTGCTTGACTGTCTCTGTCTCCAAAAGAAAACTTGATGTATTTTCCCAAAGTACAACCCTTGCATGTATCAAATTGCTTAAGTGTACCTTTGGGAAGACCAATAGAGATTTTCTGCAATATCTTCAAAGCTCCATGATGCAAGTGGCCCAATCTCCTGTGCCACAACTCGCCAACATCTCGGCTCAACATATTTTCCTCTTTTGAACTCAAAGCAACACAATCCTCTACCTCTATCTTATAGAGATTCTGAACTCGAACCCCTATCTTCTTTACTTGATCTACGACTATGTGTCAAAGGAACATCTTTCCTTTCAAAAAGATCACATCATAGGATCTATTCTCATGCATGAAAATTGATACCAAGTTCTTCGTTAGTCCGAGTGCATGCATAATATTCTTCAAGCTTAGTGAAGCCGCATGCTCCCTCTAAAACGTAATTGTGCCCACACCAATAATGCTATACTTACCATCATTACCCATCTCAATATGCATCTTGAGATCTTTCTCCTCCAATTCATTGAATAACCCTTTGTCGCCAGTCATGTGGAAAGAATCTCCACTGTCTAAGTACCAAACACTTCGCATCATTGAAGACAACATGCATCCAATGAGGGAAAAGTCCAATTTGAATTGGGAGGTGAAAGCCTCACCTGCCACTCCTCTTGAGGACTTCTCCTTGGACTTCTTCAATGGAAACTTTGTAGCAAAGTGACCCATCTTGTGATAATGAAAGCATTTAACTTTCTTCATGTCCTTCTTCTTACCTCCATGATAAGAATCCGATTTGGAACGGGAAATTTTACCTTTCCCCTTCCTTTCCTAATCGCTAAGGTGCAACTATCTTCATCATTAGTCTTTAATTAAGAACCATCCCTAGTGTTCCTCCTGATCTCATCCTTCATCACATCTGACCATAGTCATTCCCAATATTGCAGCTTCTCCCAACCATTGACTGAGTCCTGATAACTATGCCAACTCTTTGGGAGTCCAAGAAGAGAAAGGCTCACCATATCCTCCTCAGAAACCGTGATTCCAACAGTTCCAAGTTCATCCCAACATTGATTGAAATTGGTCAAGTAATTTTCAATCGTCTCGCCTTTCTCCATCTTGATTTTACAAAGTTTATCCTTTAGTGCCAACTTCCTTTGATCACTGCTATTTTGATACAAGTTCATCAATGTTTTCCACATAGCATGCAGAGTTTCCTTGCCATGGAGACTCAAGACAATGTGGTCTTGAACTCCCTCAAGGATTATCTACCTTGCCTTCACCACACACTTCTTCCATTCAGCCAAGTTCTGTGCATCTGTAGCTGTTGGCTTGCGGACTTCTTGATCAATGAATTCCTTCAAGCCATTATCTTCTAGCACAACCTCCATCCTGTCCCTCTAGGCTATAAAATTTGATCTACCTTCCAAGGCGTACTCAAGCCTCAACTCATGGAACGCCATCTTTTGATCCTGAAGTATGTATGAAAATTTGACTTTCACCTGTAACCCATAAACTCAAAACTTTGAAATCTCCTCTAGAGAGCAGATTTTAAATCAATGATATCTCCCTCATCTGAACTTTGATTTGGCTGATTTTTTTTTTTGAATTTGGGCATATTTTCCCAAGGAATATAGATATGCAATTTGTTTCTAAAAATTTTGCACAAAAATTCTCAGCAAACTCTCGGCCCACAAAAAAATCTTGCTCTGATACCATGTAGAAAATCTTGTAGATTCACAAGATAATGAAATTTACTAAAGAAAGAGATAATAATCTACTTCTACTCTTTACAGAAGAATCCCATAAACATCAAGAAAAAATAATAAATCGAGGAAGAGAATCAAAGGCACATAACACAATAAATATCTGGGGAAATCCACAGCTCAAAACCCCACTATTTGTTTTGTATTAATCCGGAAAATCAAGATGAAATTACAATGCTTGTTCTCTCTAGAACAATCCCAACACTCAGAAAATTCAATCTCCAACTCATAAGAAAGATCAAGGCTAAAGCTTAGCCTCTTCAAAAGCTCTCCAAGTCTCTATTCCAATGTATAATTCCTATGGAGGATAGCTTGTATTTAAAGGCAAATCAAGCCTCTAAAAATTGTGCAATCCCTCAAGGATCAGTTCCTGATTGCATGCACTGTCAGTGCAACTCAAAGAAATCTAAAACAAATAGTACATTGTCCCTACACTCTAGTCTCAAATGGGTCTTTCTCATAATCAACATGCATGAGTTTCTAATGAGTAAATATTCAGATAACTAGAGTAGCACTGACATAGTTCATGAGTGACAGCATTGACAGTTAACTCACTATTAGTTCTCTCAATCAATTTGAGAACTAATTTAATTGAAGTAACTCATTAAACTAAGTCTTCTATTTTACAACTCACATTTAACTCACACTGGACTCCTACAAAGTAGGGAGAACATACACATGACTTCAGAAATACTTCCAACTCGAATTTCCTCAGTTAAGTAAGTTTAATAAACTTAATTTAACTATTTTAAGTTGCTATGAGAAAAGAATTCAAATATAATTTCTAGTTTAATTCAAAGACAAATTAAACTAGACTCTCTTGTTACCATTTCTCAACATCCATGACTCATAGAACACTACTTGTCCTTCCTGCATAAGGACTCTACCAATTCCTCTCTTGCAAGCATTGGTACACACTACAAATTATTTTTCCAGATCTGCAATATTTGACACTGGTGCATGTGTCAACAACTTCTTGAGCTTCTCAAAACTAGCCTCACACTCATTTGTTCATTCAAAATTCTTACCTTTCCTTTGAAATTATGTGATAGGATATGCAATGCCTGAGAAATTCCTGACGAACTTCCTGTAGTAACCTACTAATCCCATGCATGATCTCACCTCGTCCAAATTGTTAGGAGTTTCCCACTCCATGATGGACCTTATATTTTCTAGATCTACTACTATTCCTTCCTTGGGAACATGTCCCAGGTAATGCACCTTTGTCTAAAAGAAGCTACACTTGTTAAGCTTGGCATACAACTGATGCTCTCTTAGCAATCTCAACATTTCTTCTAAATGCTCGACATGCTCTTATTCATTCTTGGAGTATATCAAGATGTCATCAATGAATATAATAACAAACTTTTCCAGATAAGGACACAACCCACTATTCATGAAACACATAAATGTAGTTGGGGTATTAGTCAAACCGAATGGAACTACAACAAACTCTAATTTCCCATACCTAATCCAGAACGTTGTCTTGTAGATATCCTCTTCTTTGAGGCGTACCTAATGGTATCTACGTCTCAAGTCAATCTTAGAGAACATTATTTCTCCCTTCAACTGATCAAAAAAATCATCAATCCTCGGGAATGGGTAAATGTTCTTGATCATTACCTTGTATAACTGCCTATAATTAATTCACAATCTGAGAGTACCATCTTTCTTCTTTACGAACAAAATTGGTGCACCATAAGATGATACACTTGGCCTAAGATATCCCTTGTCAAGCATCTCCTTTAACTGCAATTTCAACTCTACTAGCTCTGGAGTGCTCATCCAGTAAGGTGTCTTCAATGTTGGTCCTGCCCCTGGCAACAAATAAATAGAGAAATATACTTCCCTAAGAGGAGGTAACTCTAGAATCTTTGTTGGAAACACATCTTGATACTGCTGGAATACAGGGTACCTTTGGAATATTTCTGCATCCTCAACATCTTTACCCTTGTGACTAGATATATGTATTGCAAACATCACACAACATTTTGTGCAACTATGCTTAGCCTGCATAGCGGTGACCATCCTCACTAATATAGGCTTCTTCTTTCCCTGCAAAATTCTCTCTTCCCCACTATCATCCACATGCTCAATGGACTTGTCGAAGCAATCCACTTTGGTCTTGTGAAGGTACATCCAATCCATACCCAAAAGCATATTATACAATCCTAATGTTAGTAAATTCAAATGTGCTACTGTAGGCATCAAATTTAACTCAAATGCATGAGCTCTTACCCAATGGTGAACTCTTTTATTTGTACCTGTAACCAACTGTACCAAAAAAGATTATGCATGCACTTATTTTTTCAAACCACACTTATCCACCAGATCAGGATTACTATAACTATAATTAGATCTACGATCAATCAAAATAGAAACAAATTGATCACAAAGCATACAATCCATCTCAATGATAGATGCCTAATGATCTACCTACTTTTTGTACACAACTGTATGAATCTGAGGAATGCTATGATCAACATCACCAACTATATGCGCCTCCTTAGCACTATATATCTGGGGTCTACCACCTTGATATTGCGGAAAACCTCTCTTACGATGATCCTTTCCACATATCCAACACTGCAACGATGCTCTATCATCACCTCTAGTTTGTTGCTCTCCATGTCCCTTCTCATCTGTATTGAATTTCTTTTAAGGGACTACAATTTATTTCTCATTTTCATATTGAGGTCTTCCTCGCTTTGGTGTCCATTTTCCTTTAATGTCCTCATTTCCTTTCAAGTCACACTTATGCTCAACTTCGCACTTCGACTTCTTATAACAATGTTTCATCTTTCGGATGGCCTGTTTCAATGATCTAGGCTCATCAAAATCAATTCGGTCTCTATATGCTACTTGTAGTCCACTCACGAATCTCTAAACCTTGAACTTCTCCTCCTTGAGGTAAGGTACATATCTCAACAATTCCAAGAACTCACTAGTATACTCATCATTTGTCATGGAACCCATATGAAACTCATAAAACTCCTTAGCTTTGTCATCATAGTACCTTTCCGATAAATAATTCTTCTTGAAAAGCTTCTCAAACTCGTTCCAAGTCAAGTCATCCTCATGAATACCTCTAACATTCTTCACATCTTCCCACCAAATATCTGCTTTACCTTTAAGACTAAAAGTGGCTATCTTTGCTTTCATGTTCTGTGAATAATCATGCAATCTGAAGAACTTCCTGATACCAAGCAACCATGCCTCTTCATCCTATGATTTCTTCATCTCTCCATCAAATGTAAGTGGATTTTCTTTCTTCAACTCATTCGAAAAATATTGCTTTTCACTCCTCCTGTAAGGATGATGACGATGACAATCATAGTGCTTGTCAGAACAAGAACTAGAATAGTACATGTGTCTATCACCCCTCCTATCTAGAGTATCCAAGGACCTACCATCTTTGAACGTGTCCTCTCCATCCAAACCATACTCACCATGATACATGCTACCATATACCCCGGTAGTTTTGTCCTCCTGCTCATGGCTGATTCGAAGTGGTCCCTGTCGCTGCAATTCTGACAAACTCTATCACTGCATTTACCTCTACTTGTTTCTCCTATTGTTGTATGATTATGTCATTGTCTTCCTTACAACTCCTTATTTCTTCCTTTAAGATTCTCAATGTCTCTGCCAAATTAGAATAATTCCCAACATCACACTACTCATATGATCCATAGGGAGAGTCTCGGGAATTGTATTCTACCATCTTGCTAGTCATATTTAATATAATTTCTGCAAGGTATATCATGATAGGTAAACCAAATCACAATAAAGGAACACACCTTAGCATAATTAGGGGAGGATACCTTGTCTGCAAGGTCAACAAATCAACATGATATATGTATAACATAGTCATGACAACATATAGAAATATAAAACATAAGCATGTAACCATATATCCATCATTCTAACTAGAGTCCAATCATCAATGCATGACCATATCAACTACAGATACCATGACCTCATGCATGAAAACAACAACCATATCACTATACACTGACAATACATAACCATAAACAACATGTAACCAATCATACACCCATGATGACACACTTCACACAAAAACATATTCCTTCACATGGCGGCATCATTACAACCATGACCAACACCATGCATATGTAACAAGAAAATAGACCACATGGATGATTAACACACATGCAACTGACATGAATACATGACCAACACATAGCCCATCTAGTTCGAGGGGTGAACCATGCTCTGATACCACTCTGTAAAATCCTCCTCCGACATCTACCCAAGTAACTGACCAACCGAGGTAAACATGTGACGAGGAGTTACTATGATATGGTTTGACCTCTTAAGTCACCTTAAGGAAGTGGAACTGATAGAAATACACCATACAAACCTTCCACCTTAGTAACAAGACTCTCAGGAACCATCCCCTGAGTCCCATTGAGTTTTTATACCAATTAAACCCTAGATGCTCCCATTATATGGGAATGCCAGTGTCCATAAGGCTTTGGATGCTCCCACAACATCGTGTTCCAACGTCCAAGGACTTTTCTACTCAGTGTTGCGCCAACGTCCCCAAGATTTGAGACAATTTTTCAGGCCTAGAGCCTAGGTCACTGCCCAAAATTCAATGACACTTTCCAAATCCATGATTTACATAATAACAAGTCTTAGAAATCAAAATTGACTCCAAGACTAGGCTTGAGCATCCCCAACTGGGACTGACATTTCTTCAAACACTTGGCATCGATGCAATCTATAGGAAATGAATAGAAGGCAAAGCATAAATGAATGAATACTCATATGGGACTTGACAAGAAGGATCACCACCCTCTTCCCTTAACTGTTTTGACATCAATTAGGTCTTGCATCCATTATCCTTTCAGTTACAAGTAAATACATGAAATAACCATGACAGTAACCAGTAATATAACCATGCTTATAACCAACATTAAACCATGATAATAACAATGAGATAACAAACATTAAAGCCACATATTAACAAGTAAAAAAGAAAGATAACTTAGCTTTTATTAAACATATGAAAATATGACCAAGTTAGGGACTTCCACATACCAACCGACCGTAGACATGGCTGAACCAATTCTTTCTTTCAGACAGTCACCTCCATGTCATATTCGAGGCATGAATGTGGGATCTCATGTATAAACCAATCAAAAAACAACCAAGGGAATCTAGAGGTTAAACCAACTCCACCCTCACCAAATCATGATCTCACCAAAACCAGCACCAAGATCACAAAACCAAAGCGAGCTAGGAATGCCTCTAGGCTCCACCACTATCCTTGAGAATTTTTTCGTCTTCTTGTATCTTAGGCATTACCTCAATCCACACCAGATCACTAGGTCCTAAACTGAGACACCAATCTCTCAGGCTTTACCGCAATGCACATCGGATCACTAGGCCCTAAACCAAGACTCCACCCTTAGCCTTTATTGTGTATCCTGCCAAAACTAGTCAAGGGATTCCTAGGCCTTTGGGATTTTTCTGAGAGCACCTCCATCCCAAATTATGAAACCATCCTGAAATTCCAAAGCTAAAAACCGAGAAAATAGTTCCATCACACCATGGCTATCTCGAAAAAGGATAGGTTAGGCTAAAAACCACTGTCATAACCTAACAAAACCATTCCATTGATAGTAAGAGAACCATACACCAACATTCAAATCCATGCATGTCAAAACGAACCAGGAAATAACACATACAATATGTTACCTACAAATATTCCTGCTAAAGCCGCTTGATCTTATTCTTCCTTGCTTGATCCTTTCTTTCGTTTCCTTACTTTTCCTTCCTTGCTCCAAGGCTAGAATGCTCCAAGAAAACTCTAAGTGTCCAAGAGTGAGAGAGAGAGAATAATGAGAGAGCTCCAAAACTGAACTGACAAAAGGTTACAAATTGATCCTCAGAAGCCTTTTTATCAATTAGGCCTCTAGTTTCTTCATTTTCCATTATTTTCCTTTAATTTCTTCCTCACATGCAACTCGTGACCTTTAACCTCCCTTTTCTCCTATTTTCCTTTATTTTCATAAATAAATGTGCTAAAAAGGCTTGTTTGCCTTTTTAATGCCTTTTCCTTTGCCAATTTCCTTAGTCATAAACACATCCATTGATGCCCACTAGGATATCTTTTCCCAACATTCAACTTGGAATAGGTGTCCCGTAACCATGGTCTTATTTTGCCTTTATTAACTTTTGTTACATGAAATTTTAACCAAGGGTTGTTACAATGAAAAAACATGATTTCAATCATGTATTTTCATGTATTTCACATTTTTCATGTAGTAGGGTCTATCGAAAGTATGCAACATGGGTACTCCTTGGATGCAAAATAATTTGTGCATCCAATGAGTGCTCTCACTTGAAATTTGAGTAAAATCGTAGGGAGATGAGTTGAAAATATGAGTTGAACAAGTAGTTTTTTTGTTTTTGTTTTTGTTTTTTATCCTTTTACTCCAAAAATGGTGAATCATCCCCCATGGTTGACATCATCATAATGAATCCTATTGGTTCTTATAAAATTGGTTTTTATTTTACATTTTTGTTTTGAGGCCCACTTTTTACCTCAAAATTTCTCTAATGAGGATATAGTTTTTTAAAAGAGACCTAGAACTAAAATATAGGGGAAACATGAACATTGATATATTGGGTTGAAAGTACAACTTCCAAGAAAGGCTAAATGGTACACTTGAGAGAAGGAGGAAAAATTTCCTCGCCTCATTCAGTAGAATATTTTTGGGACCAAAAGTACCCCAAAATGGTGAGGTGTGATTCATTTGGATTATTATACTATTTTTTATCCATCTTGATCATTTTAGAGTGGAAAAAGTGGATGAATTAGTGTAGAGGACCATTTTTACTGGTGGTCCCAGTTTCGAAAATTTCGGGCCAAAAAATTTAGCATCCATTTTCAGGTGTTAAATGAACACCTTTTGTGGTCCCTACCATACTATGGACCTATATCCCATAATACACACGTCAGTATCTTTCCAATCACACAAACATTAACTCAATGAGAGCTCGTATGAGAAAGTTATGTCTCCCATAAGTTGAACTATTGAAATTAACCACCATAATTCGAGAGGATGCCACGTCAGTGCCAATTATTAGTGGAAAATGGGATAGCCACATGATCATGATGAAGAAAAATCTATAAGAGTCAATATTGTAACTATGGTTGAGGGTTGACAGAGTCAAACCTAACCACTAGTAGGATTTTAGGTTTTTTTATATCCGAACCACTAGGAGGAAAAGGGGTTCCATTCCTTTTGAGTGTATTTATTCCATAAACGATCATAGTAGCTAAGAGGGCTTGGGAGATATCACATGAGTTGATTTTTTACTATAGTATTCGACAAGCCATATGCACTACTTCTTTGTACTCACAACCATTTTCCATTCAAAGAAAGAGAGTAGAGAAACCTCACCTTCCAGCCAAGTTTTCTCCAGAAAAGTTTTCCTAGGTTATAGCATGTGTCAATTGTGTTTTGCAAGTTTTTATTTCATGATTCTTTATTTTATAAATAATTATAATTTTCATGCATACACAACAATCAATAATTAAAAAATCCATAAATCTAAAGAGAAATAAACCCTCATAGTGTAGATTGCATATTTTCAAGTATAATTTTATCAGATTTGTTGTGAAGAACTATATAATGGAATATCCATGGCAGTTTACATATCAATCATGGAAGATTCACTCCCTAAATAATTACAAACTCATGTTTTGGTTAGCCCTTTAAAACAATTTTAGCACTTGGGAAAATGATATAACATGGGGATGTTGTGATCCCAATTGGTGTGATTTATGTAAAGCTAAATCTGAATCTATCTCTCATATGTTTATTTTCTATCCTCTTGCAATTCAGGCAAGCTTGCTAGTGGCCTCTCTTCAAATCCTCATGGAAGTTCCCTTTTTTATAAGAATGGGTGAGTCCCTAGTTACAAGATAAGTCGATGAAAATGTTTGGTGCATTGCCTAGGATCCTATTCTATAACATCTAATGGGCTCAAAAATCTATAGTTTTCATGTGTAAGTACATTCCCATGGAAATAATGATAAAAGTAGTTAGGAAATTGACTAGAGAATATAGAATGGACCTAAAAGATCCCAAAATCAGAGTTCCTATGTTGTTGAATATAGATTATGAAGTCATGTGGGTTTTTTTTTATGGTTTTTGCTAAGTGGATCCATCGGTTTGTGGGTTTGGTGTTTTCCTCTTTACTAGTCACAATCAATTTTCTCATATAAGGTACTTTCTTGGTAAAGGGATGAACACAATGGATAAATTTGTTGGTTTATGGGATTTACTGTACTTTGCTTCATCAAAGGATATTCAAAAGACACAATTAATGGGAGATTTGAAGGTGGTGATTGGGATCACAATAAAGTAGAGGTTGAATTAGTCAATTTAATGCGGGATACTCTAGAAGATTATTTTTTTATCCACTCTTTCTCATGGATTTATTTTACACTTATTCTCAAGGAATGCAATTAGAAGGCTGATGAGATCTCTAAGGAATTTCCTCTTCTCCCAACTATATCTTGCAATATATTTGTGTTTGTGAATGGCCAAGAGGGCGAGGCCGTGGAATTTCACTTAAAACTGATCCCCTCTCATCATTAAACTATGCCTTTTTTGTAAAATATACAATTTTATTTTTTTATTCGAAGGGATTCTAAAGGGATATATTCACTTTTTTTCTTTTCTGTTAAATATTGTATGTAGACAATTGATGAAGGAAGGTATATAATTCCTATATTAAATGGAAAACAGATCATGCCCCTTCTTTGCAAGTTCTATTTCTTGTTTAGAAGGGGACAATAGTTTGATGATGAATAAGATTTTACACTAGCTAGTCTAGTTGATGAAAATTATAATGTATAACTTTTTCAAATGAAAGTTATAAATATTTTTGTCCAATGAAAAAATGTATAATAAACCAAAATTAAGATAAATCTAAATCAATAGAGTAAATATAAGAATATTAACAAACATTAACAAGTATTGAAAATACATTTAAAAGGAAAAAAGGCTAGGGAAAATATGAGCTTTCATACCCTCTAAGAAGAAGCTAATGGATTTTGAAGGATTACTAGGGATTGAGACATAGAACAATAATACATCATTTCTAGTCACACCAATTTGTTGTTCAAACCCTATATTTTTACACTACTAAAATAACTATGTAAAGATCATGAATAATATTGGATTAAAAATATGATTGGGTAACAGAAAAAATAACCCCTAAATTGACTCCATGGAAAAATATTTCTTCATCTAATGGAAATGTGGTGCAAATTTGGTTTGTGTTTGCATATTTGGTTTATTAACCCTATATGATTTGCATATTTAGATGTTGAGGTTGTGAATTTTAAGGTGGATTCTAGAGTTTCTACTATAGGTTTTGTGATGAAGGATGTTGTAGTAGTAGGAAGCTAGGGTTTTCAAAGTTGGAAGAACCTTGGATTTGGCATGTAGGGTCCTCATAAATGGTTTCCACCTCCTCACAATTTGTTCAATGTCATGTATAGTCTATGGTGATAAAATATAAGATGGTCTTCCACCCATGATTCAGAAGCATATCATGGATATCATCCCATGACATGACTTCTTATGTTGTTCCTACTTGAGGAAAACCCTAGTGTCCACAAAATTTTCCATCTCTTTATGCAAAGACACCTTTTCTCACATAAATTCTAGGTCTAGGTAGATTTAGACTGTTGAAAAATGTGTAACTAGGTTTAGTATTCATAAAGATGAAATGTACTTTTGATTCTTCTAAATTGTAAAATGAAAAAAAAATATTATTATCTATTTTAGAGCATGGGTTTCATGCTCAAGGTCGTTTATTTCATAGGTCAAGCACCCATTGAGTGCTTCTAGGGTTTGTATTAGGTCAAGAAGTCAAAAGAGTCATTTTCATAAGTTGAATACCCCTTCAAGAAAATTGTAACTTGTAAAGAAAATTGTTTTTGTTATTTAAAGAGTCAAAATACGCTCCAAGACCAAGTCGTCTTGGAACCTGACAAGTTGATCTAAAAGGAAGAGCCATGTCCACCTTGAAGGGCCTATATATAGGAAGAAACTAACCCTCCTTGAAGAAGAAGGAGAAGAAGGAGGAAGAAGAAGACAATGAAGAAGGAAGAGGACGAAGGAGACTTTTGTTTGGACTATTTCTCTCTCACACGTGCAAAGGAGGACTAGAGTTTCTGCAACAGATCTAGGGTTTCTATCTACAAGTTTGATCTTTGAGAAAAGAAGGCAAGAAGGTCAAATGAAGGTCACCAAGGGTCATCCTCAAGCTCCAAAAGTGAGGGAAAGGCAATCGAAGGTCAAAGGAAGGCTCAGAAGGCAGATCAAACTTACATGTGTTGCAATAGCAACTACTAGGGGGACCAAAATTTCAGAACTATAGTGGAGGTAGAAATTTTGTGGCTAGAGGTCGAAGAAGTGCTACTGAAAGAGATTTGACTGGGTTTGACTCGATCAAGGTTAGCACATCATCAAGACAGTCTGGTCTTGGTCTTAGAGGTTATTTGTAACAACCTTGGTGAAAATTCCATGTAATAAAAGTTAGTAAAGGAAAAAGTAATAACCATAGTTGATGGGACATTTATTCCAAGATGAATGTTGGGAAAGACATCTTAGTGTGGGAGTTCATTGGTTATTATGGCTGAGGAAATTGTCAAAGGAAATGGCTAAGGCTTTCGAAAGGAAAATTGACATTTTTAGCACATTTATTTATGAAAATAATGGAAATTATGAGAAAAGGAAGGTGAAAGGTCAGGGGTTGCATGTGAGGAGGAAAATGAAGGAAAATAATGGAAAATGAAGAAAATAGAGGCCTAATTGATAAAAATGCTTTTGAGTATCAGTTCGTAACCTTATTTCAGTTCATTTTTGGAGCTCTCTCATTATTCTCTCTCTCTCTCGCACTCTTGGACACAAAGTTTTCTTGGAGCACTTTGGCATTGGATCAAGAAAGGAAAAGAAGGTAAGAGGAAGGAAGGAGCAAGAAAGGAAGAGTAGGATCAAGCAGCTACAACAAGATTCTTTGTAGGTATTGATTTTCATGTGTGTTTTCCTTGTTAGTTTTGGCATGCATGGTATTACATGTGGTTCTTTTTTGTTATGGCATGGATTTTTCCAGGCGTGACAGTGTTTTCAGCCTAGCCTAGCCATTTCTGGATAGCCATGGCGTGATGGGGTTCTCATGTTTTGGTTGAGATGGATTTCTAGATGGATTTGAAGATGATTGAGGTGGATCTCCAAAAGAGAGAACACATGGCCTAGTGACCCATGAACTAGACTATGGATTATGGTAAAGCCACTGGCCTGGTGACCCCTGAACCAGAATATGGGTTGCGGTAAAGACATGTATTGTGTGCCTTGGTGGCCCTAGGAATCCTTGCTAGTGAATGGAAGGATATATAGTAAATCCTAGAGGTGGTTGTCCTTGACTATGCCTAGGAATCCTTGCCGATGACCAATGGTACATACGGTAAATCCTAGAGGGTGGAGTCTCAGTTTAGGGCCTAGTGATCCCTAGATCAGACACTGGATTGTGGTAAAGCCTGAGAGACTAGGAGACATGAAAATTCCTCACGATGTAGGTGGAGAAATCCAGTGGCATCCATGCTTGTTTTGGCATAGTGATTTGGAGAGGATCGTGGTAACTCCTCTTATTACATGTTTATTGTGTTGGCCTAGTGATTTGGTGTGGATTGCAGTAAAGACTAGTTTCTATTGATGAGGGTGAGGTGGTTTAGCCTCAAGATACCCTGGTTGGTTCTTTTGGTTTGAGTCCCCATTCATGCTTGGAATGTGGCATGAGGGTGATTGGCTAAAGAGAGAATTGGCTCAGCCATTCTATGGTCGGGTGGAACGTGGTAGTCCCATCCTAGGTTAGATTTTACATTCATTAATAATAGGTTCTTTCCTTGAAATATTATGTGTAAATTTACTGGTTATTATGTGTATCCTGTGGTTGATGTATCCTTGGGATTTCTATTGTTATTATGTTGGTTATAAGCATGTATTATGATAGTGATGATGTATGTCTCTCCTCATGTTTTAATTTGTAAATGAATGAACAATATATCTATGACCTAATAGATGATAATGCAACTAATGATATAAGGGAACAATATTTCTTAACGATTCTTAGATAAGTATGTGACCCCCATGCTTAGTTATGTTCTTTAAACTTGTAGATTACATATTTGTGACATGTTTGACGAAAATCCTGTATGGATAGTAGGGTTCCAGTTAATTTCTTGTTCAAGTAGTTGCATTTTGCATCCTTAATTTTTTGTTATCTTTCAATTTTGAAAGTGTCATTGAGTTCTGGGTAGTGACCTGGGCTCTGGGCCGTAAAAAGTGGCTCAAATCTTAGATATGTACACTCAACACTAGGCAAAAAAGTCCTTGGACACATGCATACCCATGTTGAGGGAGCGTCTAGATCCTCCTGAACGCATGCTTGTCCATATCAAGGGGGCATCTAGGGGTTTAACTATCTAAAACTTCAGTTTGTATCAAGGGTTGGTTACTTGAGTGGTTGGGTTGGCTCCTTGGAGTTATGTTGCTGATGTGGAAGGCTTGTGCGATGTGTTTTCATCAATTCCACTTCATTAAGGTCACCTAGGAGGTTGAATCCCATTATAGTAGCCTCTTGTCACATATTTACCCCAGTTGGACGGTTACTTGAGTAGATGTGGGATGAGGGTGTTAAAGAGTGGTATCATAGCAAGTTTTGTTCTCTTTGGGTGATGTTTGGTTTTTGTTCTCTTTGGGTGTTATATGATACCAAATAGTGGTATCAAAGTATGGATCACCCCTTGGATTGGATGGGTGGTGTGTGTTAGTCATGCATTCATGTCGGTTTCACGTGTGTTAATCATCCTTATAGTCTATATGCTTGTTGCATATGCAAGGCATCGATCATGGTCGTAGTGATGTCGCCATGTGAAAGAGGATGTTGTTGTTGGGAAGTGTGTCATCAAGAGTGTATGATTGGTTACATGTTGTTTATTCTTGCATGTTGTTAGTGTACATTGGTATGGTTGTTGTTGTCATGCATGATGTCATGGTATGTGTAGTTGATATGGTCATGCATTGATCACTAGACTCTAGCTAGAATGATGTTTATGTGTTGATACATATATTTTGATATGTTTATATTATGTTATGATTACATTTGTACATGTATTATGTTGATTGGTTGATCTTGTAGATGAGATATCCTCCCCAAATTTTTCTAAGGTACGTTGGTTTATTATTATTTGGTTTAACTGACATAGTATGCCTTGCAAGAAATAGATCAAAATGACTAGCAAGATGGTAGACTACAAAGATTCTCCCTATGAATCATATGAGCAACGTGGTGTTGGGAACTCTTCTGATTCAACAGACACATTGAGAAGCTTGAATGAAGCAATAAGGAGTTGTAAGGAAGACAATGACACAATCATGCAGGCACCAGAGAAACAAATAGAGTTTAATGCAATACTCCTTCATAGTTTGTCAGAATTGCAAAAACAGGGGCCACTTTGGATCAACCATGGGAAAAAGGAAAAAAATAGTGGGGCATATGGCAATAGGCCTCATGGTGAGTACATGTTGGATTGAGATGACACAGTTAGAGAGTTTTAATTCTGATAGGCATTATGATCATCATCGTTATCATCCTTACAAGAGGAGTGATAGGGGATACTTTCCAGATGAAATGAAGAAAGAAAAGCCACCTACTTTTGATGGAGACTTGAAGAAAGAAGAAAATGCAAAGGCTTGGATACTTGGGATGAACAAGTTCTTTGAGTTGCATGAGTACACAGAAAACATGAATGCCATAATTTCTATCTTCAGCCTGAAAGGTAAAGCATATATATGGTGGGAAAATGTGAAGTAGTTTAGAGACATTAGGATGGAGGACTTGATTTGACATGAGTTCAAGAGGCTTTTCAGGAAAAAGTACTTGTCAAAAAGGTACTATGATAGTAAGGCCAAAGAATTATATGAAATAAATAAGGGATCAATGATATATGAAGAGTACACAACTAAGTTCGTGGAGCTATTGAGGTATGTATCGTATCTTAAAGATGAGAAATTGGCTAAATTTTAATGACTTTGCCATTGGTTTGCCACTAGACTTTAGAGATAAGATTGAGAATGATGAGCCTCAGTCACTTGAGGAGGTTATTGGAAAATTGAAACTTTACTATGAACAGTCAAAGTGTAAGAATGAATCCCAGCAAGGATGGAAAGGGAAGGATAAGGATAGAGGTAAGGGTAAATGGAAACCAAAAATAACATGACCTTAGAATGCAGAAGAAAAAGAAAATGTGGCACCACAAAATAAGTTCAATGTAGCTAGACAAGGACATGGATCACAAAAACAACATAGAGGTGATGGTACTAGACAATTGGAGTGTTGGACATGACGTAAGGAACACCTTAAGAGAGATTGTCCACAGAATCAAAGTGGTAGGACTCAGATCTATAGTGCACAAGTGGTGCGGACTTTTGGGGATGTTGATCAAATCGTTTCTTGCATCTATGTAGCACTGGACAACAGACATGTAGACCATCAGACATTTATCATTGAGATGGACAATAATCTTTGTGATCAAGTTGTTACTATTCTGATTGAACCTGGATCTAATTATAGTTATGTTAGTCTTGACTTGGTGGATAAGTGTGGTTGGAATAAAGAAGTGCATGCATAATCTTGGTTAGTGCAGTTGGCTACAGGTACAAAGAAAAGAGTTCATCATTGGGTAAGAACTTGTGCATTTGAGTTGAATGGCATGTCTAAGTTAGCACGGTTGAACATATTGCCATTGGGATCATATATTATGCTATTGGGTATGGAATGGCTATACCTTCACAGGATCAAGGTGGATTGTTATGACAAAGCCACTGAGTGCTTGGATGACAAAGGGGAACCAAGAGTCACACAGGGAAAGAATAAATCCATGTTAGTTAGGATGGTGACAACTATGCAGGCCAAACGTAGTCACTAGAAATGGTGTGTTTTATTTGCAGTGCATATTTCTAGCAACAAAGGTAAAGAAGTTGAGGATGAAATTTTTTTGAGTAGTTACCCAACTCTACAACATTTTCAGGATGTATTTCTTGTAGATATTTCAGAGTTTCCACCTCATAGGGAAGTAGAATTTTCTACTGAGTTAGTGCAAAGGGCAACTCCAACATCGAAAGCACCATACAAGATGAGAACACCTGAGTTAGTAGAGTTAAAGTTGCAGTTGAAGGAGATGCTTGACAAAGGATACAAAGGATATTGGTATTGTTTGTGAAGAAGGATGGTACTCTCAGATTGTGCATTCACTACATGCAGTTGAACAAAGTGACCATCAATAACAGGTAATCGTTGTCGAGGATTGATGACATTTTTTATTAGCTGAAGGGAGATGAAATGTTCTGGAAGATTGATTTGAGATCCGGATATCATTAGGTACACATTAAATAGGAGGATATTTAGAAGACAACTTTCTAGACCAGGTATGGGCATTATGAGTTTGTTGTAGTTCCATTTGGTTTGACTAATGCACCAACTACATTTATGTGTTTGATGATAGTGTCTTGCATCCCTATTTAGATAAGTTTGTTATTGTGTTCATTGATTACATATTGGTATATTCTAAAAATGAGGAAGAGCATGCCGAGAATTTGGAAGGAGTGTTGAGGTTGTTGAGAGAGCATCATTTGTATGCTAAGCTCAACAAGTGTAGTTTCTTTCAGACTAAGGTACATTACTTGGGACATGTTGTCTCTAAGGAGGGAATAGCAGTGGATCCAGAAAAGATAAGAGCTTTCATGGAGTGGGAAGCTCCTACAAATGTAGATTAGGTGAGATCCTTCATGAGATTGGCAGGTTATTACAGGAGGTTCATCAAGAACTTCTCACAGATTACTTATTCTATTACATCATTGCAGAGAAAAGGTAAGAAGTTTGAATGGAAAAAGGAGTGTGAGGCCAGTTTTGAGCAGCTTAAGCAATTGTTGACACATGCTCCAGTGCTAAAGATCGCAGATCCAAACAAAGAAATTGTAGTATGTACAAATGCTTGCAAGAGAGGACTTGGTGGAGTCCTTATGAAGGAAGTACATGTAGTGTGCCATGAGTCACAAAAATTGAATGAGCACGAGTAGAACTATTCGGCACATGATCTTGAGCTAGCAGTGATCATACATGTATTCAATATGTGAAGGCACTATCTTCTTGGTAGGAGGTTTTTATTGATGAGCGATCATAGTGGATTGAGGTATTTATTTGACCAAGCAAACCTAAACCCCAAGAAATATAGATGGTTGGCCACGATCAATGAGTTTGATTTTGAGACCAAAGACATCAAAGGAAAGGAAAACAGGGTTGTAGATGCTCTTAACAGGTGGATACAGGTAAATCATATAGCAACTATAAGCTCCTATGCGACAGACTTACATGATAGGATCTTGCGTGCAAGTCAGCAGGATGTCAGGTATATGGAGATTGTGCATAGGTTGCAGTAGAGTACAAGTACATGTATAGGTAGTGGTATAGATATAGGTACATGTAGTAGTATAGGTACAGGTACAAGTTCAGGTGCATAGGATGTGGACTATTGTCTTACATTAGATGGATTGGTCAGGTTTGGAGACAAGATATATGTGCCAGGCAACAGTGAGCTCAAGAAGGTGATCTTGAGGGAGTTTCATGCAAAGCCATATTAGGAACACCTAAGTTTTCATAAGATGTTGACAACAGTGAAGAAATTCTATTATTGGTTGAATTTGAAGAAGGATGTAGTAGAGTTTGCGGCTAGATGTTTGGATTATTAGCAGGTAAAGGTAGAGTGTAAGCATCTAGGTGGACTGCTATAGCTGATTGTGATTCTAGAGTGGAAATGGGAGGTCATTTCCATGGAATTTATCACAGGTTTTCCTAGGAAAGTGAGGCAACATGATTCCATGATGGTAGTGGTGGATAGGCTGACAAAGGTTGAAAACTTCATTCTAGTAAAGACTACATATTTAGATACTGATGTAGCATAGGTGTTCATCAGAGAGGTCGCCAGATTGCATGGTGTTCCAAAGAGATTGTGTCAGCCAAGGATGCAAATTTCACTTCCAAGTTTTGGAAGGAGTTGTTTACTAGTTTGGGCACAAAGTTGACCTTCAATAAAACATCATTGGTAGACAAATGGACAGACTGAGAGGGTAAATAAGATATTGGAGGACATGTTGAGGATGTATGTGATGCATCAACGGAGAAGATAAGAGGAGTATCTTCCATTGGTTGAGTTTGAATACAACAATGGTTATCAGGAGTGATTGAGGATGAGTTCTTTCGAGGCATTGTATGGTCAGAGCTATAATACTCCCATCAGTTGGAGTGATCCAGTTAACAGGGTATTGATTGGACTAGACATGTTGGCAAACATGTAGTGGGAAATGGAGGTAATCAAGGGGAATTTGAAAGCATCACAGGATAGGCAGAAGAGCTATGCAGAGTTTTTCAAGGAGTTCCAAGTTGGGGAACATGTGTACTTGCACATCAAAATGAAGAAGATCTCCTTGTGGATTGGAACATGTGCCAAGTTGGCACCACAGTTTTGTGGACCTTTCAAGATTGTTAAGAGGATTGGGCTAGTAGCCTATCGACTTGCACTTCCTTTCACGGTGAAAGTTCATGATGTTTCCCATGTGTCATTGCTTAAGAAACATGTAAGATGTTGATCATGTGATTGACTGGTCTGTATTGCAGGTGGAGCCAGATGGAAAATTCCAGTCGGAATCTCAATGTATATTTCAGAAAAATGCGCTCATGCTTTGGAATAGAGCAATCGAGTAGGTTAAAGTGTAGTGGAAGCAATTTGGGCTCAATGAAGCTACATGGGATATGGAAGATCAGATATGGGCTATGTATCCTTCCCTATTCATTGGTTGAGCGAATGTTTTGGTATATGTCTTTGGTACATGTTTTTGGTACATGTTTGGGTGATGTTTTCATATATATACATATGTATATGGATGTGAATACCGCCATGAACTATGTTATAAAGCTACAATAAGCGATATGGGTGTCATGCCATTAT
Source organism: Pinus taeda (assembly GCA_000404065.3). Taxonomy (NCBI): domain Eukaryota; kingdom Viridiplantae; phylum Streptophyta; class Pinopsida; order Pinales; family Pinaceae; genus Pinus; species Pinus taeda. The sequence continues at coordinate 41,651 of APFE031597028.1, forward strand.
AGTTGTTATGATGTTATTTTGTCATGTTGGTTTGCTTTTCAGCAGGGTGATCATTGTAAATATTGCATCGAGCTATGTTATAAAGCTCCATGGGTAGTATGTCTTCTTTTTAATGGTTTTACTGAGGTATAGGTGTGGTTGAACACTAAGGATGGTATCCCCCAAGGGTGAGGGTTATGTAACAACCTTGGTGAAAAATCCATGTAACAAAAGCTAATAAAGGAAAAATTAATAACCACGGTTGATGGGACACTTGTTCCAAGCTGAATGTTGGGCAAGATATCCTAGTGTGGGTGTTCATTCGTTATTATGACTAAGGAAATTGGCAAAGGCAGCGGCTATGGATTTGGAAAGGGAAAATGGCATTTTTGACACATTTATTTATGAAAATAATGGAAATTAAGAGAAAAAGAAGGTGAAAGGTCACACGTTTCATGTGAGGAGGAAATTGAAGGAAAATAATGGAAAATGAAGAAAATGGAGGCCTAATTGATAAAAAGACTTTTAAGAATTAGTTTGTAACATTTTTTCAGTTCAGTTTTAGAGCTCTCTCATTATTCTCTCTCTCTCTCTCACTCTTGGAAACTTAGATTTCTCTTGGATCACTTTGGCATTGGATCAAGAAAGGAAAAGAAGGCAAGAGGAAGGAAGGAGCAAGCAAGGAAGAACAAGATCAAGAAACTACAACAAGATTCTTTGTAGGTATCGATTTGCATGTGTTTTTTCCTTGGTAGATTTGGCATGCATGGTATTGCATGTGGTTCTTTTCTATTATGGCATGGGTTTTCCCATGTGTGACAATGCTTTCAACCCACCCTTTCCATTTCTGGATAGCCATGGTGTGATGGGGTTCTCATGTTTTGGTTGAGTTGGATTTTTGGTTGGATTCGAGGTTGAGTGAGGTGGATCTTTGAAAGAAAGAACACATGGCCTAGTGATCCCTAAAATTAGATTATGGATTGCGATAAAGCCATTGGCCTAGTGACCCCTGAACTAGACTATGGGTTGCAGTAAAGCCAGGTATTGTGTGCTTCGGTGGCCTTAGGAATCCTTGCTGGTGAATGGCAGGACATACAGTAAAGCCTAGAGGTGGTTTCCCTTTATTAGGCCTAGGAATCCTTGTCGGTGATTGGTAGGATATAAGTTAAAGCCTAGAGGGTGGAGTATTGGTTTAGGGCCTAGTGATCCCTAGATCATACTGTGGATTGCAGTAAAGCTTGAGAGACTAGAGACAAGAAAATTCCTCACGTTGTAGGTGGAGAAATCTGGTGACATCCATTCTTGTTTTGGCTTAGTGATCTGGTGGAGATCATGGCAAATCCTGTTATTACATGTTTATTGTGTTGGCCTAGTGATCTTGTATAGATTGCGGTAAATCTTGGTTTCTATTGATGAGGGTGAGGTGGTTTAGCCTCAAGATTCCCTAGTTGGTTCTTTTGGTTTGAGTCCCACATTCATTCTTGGAATATGGCATAGGAGTGAATGAATGAAGAGAAAATTGGTTCATCCATTCTATGGTCAGGTGGAATGTGGTGGTCCCATCCTGGGTTGGATTTTTCATTCATTAATAAGAGGTTCTTTCCTTGAAATATTATGTGTAAATGTATTGGTTATTATGTGTATTCTATGGCTAATGTATCCTTAGTATTTTTGTTGTTATTATTCTAGTTATAAGCATGTATCATGACAGTGATGATGTATGGCTCTCCTCATGTTTTGATTTGTAAATGAATGAATAATGTATCTATGTCCTAATAGATGATAATGCAGCTAAGTATGAGTATAAGACCCCTATGCTTGGCTATGTTGTTTAAATCCGTAGATTACATATTTGTGACATGTTTGAAAAAATTATTGTCTTGGCTAATAGGGGTTCGATCAAGTTATTGTTCAAGTAATTACATTTGCATCCTTATTCTGTTGTTGTCTTTCATTTATGAAAGTGTCATTGAGTTCTGGGCAGTGACCTGGGCTTTGGGCCTGAAAAAGTGGCTTAAATCCCAGAGATGGAGGAACAACACTGGAGAGAAAATTCCTTGGATGGATGCATACCTATTTTATGGGAGCATTTGGAGCCTCCTCGATGCATCCTTTTCCACATTAAGGGAGTGTCCTGGGGTTTAGTGGTCTTAAACTTCAGTTGGTCTCCGGGGATGGGTACTTGTGTGGGTGGGTTGGCTTCTAGGAATTCTATTACTGATGTGGAAGCTATATGTGATGTGTTTCCGTCAATTCCACTTCCTTAAGGTCGCTTAAGAGGTTGAATCCCGTTATAGTAACCTCTCATCACATATTTATCATGGTTTCTCAGTTACCTGGGTAGATGTGGGGTGAGGGTGTTATATTATTGGGTTCAGTCTTAACGTCTTGGAATTCATCAATTGAAGAATATATAAGGAAGAGAGGATATTTGCGGCTTTTCCTCTCAAGTGGGTAGCTTTTGGCCCTAGCTTGCAGCCTATATTATATATTCTTGTTCTTCTTGTTTTTGGTAGTTGTTTGATGATACATACACATAATAATAAGTAAAAAAGACTATAAGTAAAAGGACATCACAAGAAATTATCAAGTATAGAGAAATCATTGTAATCATTTCCCTTTAGATTTGTCAACATTGTTTGAGAGTTAAGGTTGGATAAAGGAATTATGAAGATCTCCACTTCATTGAAGAAGTTCCTCAAGAAGTGTTCAAAGGTAGCAAGTCATTTCAAGAAAGGAATCAAGGAAGCATGGAATATTCTATTCACCACAAATAAAGAAGTGATCAAGATAAAGGGTGAAGGTTTGTTCTCAGCACTCACCAACACATTCCAAGACGAGAGCATTTGGGTAATCGATGGTGGTTCATCTAGACACATAACTGGTCATCGAAAATAATTGAAGACATTATCAAAGGGAAATTCTTCTTACTCAATGGAACTTGGAGATAATAAGAGCTATCCTATAAGAGGAATTGGATCAACCTCTATAGATCTAGAAAATGTGAGCAACAATCATCTCAACAACATCCTATTTTTTCTAGGTTTGCATAAGAAATTACTTTTTATTTCAAGTTTAGAAGATAAGGGTGATAGATTAGCTTTCATTGATGGAAAAATTGTAGTATGGAGTAAGAACTCAAGCATAGAGAATGCTAGAGTAATTGGTATTCATGAAGGAATACTTTATAGGTTGATATCTCCTCTTGCACAAGCTTTGGTTCACATTGAAATCAATCCATGTGAACTCTGGCACAGAAGATGTGGCCATATTTATTTCAAAATCCTTCCAACTCTAATTTCTATAGTAGATGGAATCCCTGAATTGAAAGAAGTGTTAAGTGTGGAGCCTGATTATCTTCTGTATTCAAAGGTATCACCACATTGGACCCCAGTTCGAAATGGGGCGACAAAGTCACCCATAAAATATTTGCTGCAGGGGGGGTCCAGGAGGGGGTGACTGCGACCTTTGGGAGCGCCCCCCTGGTGGGGGGATCGGGGGAAGTGCCCCCTAAGCTAAAAATAGATGTGAAATTTCCTTGTAAGATGTTGTAATTTCGTAGTCTATCTGGGTAGTTCATTAAGCAAAGATCTTACGGTAGAAGTTATGTTTAATTTAGGGTTTTTTGCCCTAGAAGGAAACCACTCACTATATATGAGGGAATTGATTGCGTCTATTTAGATCTATATTCTGAGTGAGGAAGAGAGAGGAGATTGAGAGTGAAGAGGGAATTACAATGGATCTGCTCTAGGTTGTATCTCTTCAGTTTGCTGGATAATATAAAAGGAAGGACTAGCTATTCCTCCGTGGATGTAGCCCAAACTGGGTGAACCACACATATCTCTGTCTCTCTTGTTTTATGTGTTTTCTATGTTTATATTTCTGCAATATATTTTATGTGTTCCATTGCTCTATAATATATAATTTTCTAACAAAAATATCACCAAGGAGTATGCAAAGGATGTGCATTAGGTAATAATACCAAGAGACCATTTGGAAGCAGTGCTTCACTATCAAAAGAAATCTTAGATCTTATTCATTTAAATGTATGTGGTCCTATGACTCCAAAATCAACTGAAGGTTATCTATATTATGTCACATTTATAGATGATCATTCAAGAAAAAATTGGGTTTATTTAATGAAATAAAAGGATGAAGTATTTACCAAATCTCAAGAATTCAAAGCTAAAGTAGAGAACCATGGAGAAAGGAGAATCAAGATACTAAGGGTTGATAAGGGAGGAGAGTATACATACAAGGAAATCATAGCCTTCTGTAAGGAGTCTGGGATTAAGAGGGAACTGATAGTCCCATATAATTTCAAACAAAATGGAGTTGTAGAGCGAAACAAAAGATCCATTGAAGAAAGTGTAGAAGCAATGTTGCATGATTAAGATCTACCGAAATTTCTGAGGGGAGAAGCCACCAAGATGGTTGTATATATTCAAAATCAAAGTCCCCATAGGTTGTTAGATAGAAAAGCTCCTGAAGAAGTATTTACTAGGAAGAAACCAACTATGGATAATCTTTGAATCTTTGGTTGTCCTATATATATTCATATACCAAAGGACAAAAGAAAGAAGTTGGACCATTCAGGCATGAGAGGAAAATTTGTTGGCTATAGTAACTCCTCTAAGGCCTATATGATCTACATAAAGGAACAACACCATATAGAAAGAAGCCGAGATGTTATATTTGATGAAAGAATCACATTTAAGAAATCTAAGGAACTTCCTATGGACTCTGATAATGAAGAACTTCTAGTATTTGAAGAAAAAGTCACGAAGGAAGAAGAAAAATCTAATCATGAAGATGAAGGTCCCAGTGAACCTATTCAACATGTGGTCATCCTTGAATCATGAAAGAGACCTAACTAGTTGAATTCTACACTAATTGTTGCAGAGGGTCATGGAGCTACTCAATGCACATTCAGGGAAAGAAAGAAGCCCAAACGATATTCTGGGTATGCATCTTATTTTACAAAAATAATAGAAGCAAAGACATCCACTTTTGAAGAAGTTGTCAATCGTCAAGAATGGAAGGATTCCATGAATGAATAATATCATACTATAATGAAGAATGGATTTTGGGAGATCATGCCTAGGCCCAAAGACAAATCCGTGGTAAATTCCAAATGGATCTATAAGATCAAACATGTAGTAGATGGAAGTATTGACAAGTCTAAGTAAATATTTGTGGCTAGGGGTTTCTCTCAACTAGAAGGCATTGAATATGAAGAGGCATTTGCTCTGACAACAAGGTATAAGACTATATGTTCATTGGTCTCTTTGGCAACATCGATGAGATGGAACATACATCAAATGGATGTCAAGACTACATTTCTGAATGGCATAATTGATGAGGAAGTCTATATAGAACAACCCTTTGGATTTGAAATTAAATACAAAAAGGTATATGTTTGCAGATTGAAGAAGGCATTATATGGCCTCAAACAAGCACTAAGGGTATGGTATGCTAGGATAGATGCATACCTCCAGATATTAGGCTTCACATAGAATTATGTTGATATGAACCTTTATAGAATAGTCTTTTGGATTAATCACATCGCAAGGATTGGGTCAATGTTTTGAACCAATTAATGTGGTTCATCCTCAGGACAAGGTGAGAAATCAATCGACCTGAGAGAATAAATAGCACGGACGCATCACTGCATAGCTTTAGCCATTCATAGTTAGCCATCAGTGAAATAAAATTATTTAGTTAGAAACTAGTTGTTATGTAATAAATTATTTATTATTGAAAAAGTCGCAAATTTATTAATTAAATAACCTAATAAAATAATAATATAAGCAAATTCTGACCTAGTCAATGGGACGAAGAAAACTCGTTGTTATCATAATAATATTAATTAACTAGCCATTATAATAGGTGATTATAATAATATTAGGTAAAAGTTTATTATTATGTAATAAAATATAACATATTTACCAAATTAAATAACTAAAATCTTATAAATTCAATAATAATGTCTTATAACTATTATAAATTTATATAATAATAATAGTGAAAATAATTAATTATAGAATTTTATATAAATAATATATTACAAAAAAAGAAAACTAGCTGTGATTAATCCTTGCAATGTGATTAATCTAAAAGACTATTCTCTAAATTATGGATCACAAAAGTCTTAAATCTAACATGAACCTTTATATTAAAGTTGTGAAGGGAGAATCAATAATCATTCTTTTGTATGTGGATGATATTCTCTTGACATGTGATTTTGAAGAATGCAAGAAGCAACTAGTAGCAAAATTTGACATGAAGGATCTAGTGCTAATGCATTACTACTTGGGACTAGAATTCTGGAAAGGACCTGATGAAATATATCTAGGTCAAGGTAAGTATGTGATCAAGATGTTTAAGAGGTTTGACATGATGGATTGCAAACCAATGACAACCCCGATGATCACAAATTTGAAAATACTAAGGAGTTATGAATTAAGCCTTGTGGATCCTTCCAAGTATAGACAATTGATTGGGTCACTGATGTTCTTGGTGAATAATTGATCAGACATATGCTTTTCATTAAATGTTCTCAGTCAATTCCAAGTGGAGCCGAGGCATGATCATTGGATAGCAACAAAACACATTTTGAGATATCTGCAAGGAACCATCCACTACTGCCTGAAGTGCGACAGGAGGAATGATGTCCACCTGATTAGATATACAGATTCCGACTAAGGAGGTAGTGAACAAGATGGAAGGAGCACTACCGAAGGATTTTTTATTTTGGGATCCTCCGTGATCATGGATGAGCCAAAAGCAAGATATATTTGCTTTAAGTAGTGTTGAGGTAAAGTATATTTCAGCATGTGAAGTAATCAGAGAAGCATTCTAGTTGAGGAATCTACTACTTGACCTATTTGAAGGATCAATGGACCCTACAATGATAAATTTTGATAAAACCATTTGTATACGATTCTCTAAAGACCTAGTATTTCATGGAAAGATAAAAGATATCAACAACAAGTATCACTATATTTGGAAGCTAGTATAAGATGGTGTATTACAACTACAATATATATCCATCGATGTGTAGGTAGCTGACATATTGACAAATTATATTCCTAATAAGAAGATTTTGTATTTGAAAGACAAGCTTGGATTGGTTGATGTATCCTCCCTAGTTGATAGGGAGAGATAGGCACATCATTGTTGTCTTCACTTGGGAAGATATGATGGAGGATTGGGTAAACATTAGACATTTGATACTCTTCGAGGATGTGGTAGGGAATCAAAGATGAGAGTATTCGTGGACCGATATTCTTTGAGGACTGGTTGTCCAAGGTAAGAATTGTCCAAAGAAGGTCATACTTTGTGAACACCCAGGTGAAGTATGTAACTTGAGAGAGAATGATGATGGTGTCTATAAATCATTGGTATTGCCAACATTGTGCTCTGATCTTCTGGAGAGATAGAGTTGTTATGAATAAAATTTTATTGAATATCATTAACTATTTACCGAGATTTATTGCATTTTACGAAGAGGAACAATAATAATTAACCACAACAACAATAGTAACACACACAATGCACACAATATTTAACCGGGAAAAACCGCAAATGTTGGCCCTCGATTTTGATCAACCCCCAACCAACTAACAAAAACTCATTAACTACAAAATCTATTTTCAAAACAAAGATCTAAAAAACATGATGTTAAATAAGTCATTTAGAGGAGGATGGTATGCCACCACAAGGATCTTCTTAAACCCCTGTCCACAATTTAGAATGGTCACTAGGGATGAACCTTTATTCCAAAAGATAGAAGAGGAACAAAGCATCCATGAAAAGGATCCACAAGAAGAGAAACTAGAAGCTTCTTCTAGTTATGTTCGTAAGGAGATCAATGAGTTATGGATCACATATGATAAATTTCAAACAATAGAGCTAGAAATTCAAGAATATCTAGCATATGATCCTTTGTGCATTCATGATTTTAAACACATTCCACAAGAAGAACTTTGTGATATGACAATTAAGGAGAACCAAACAAACAAAGCTCATTTCGAATCTTGGTTTCAACGAGTCATTAGGCCACTATGCCACTCCATTTTTCAACATTCTTTAACATTAAATCTTTATGATCAACTAATTTTTCATGTACAAGCATTCATTAATATATATTTTTCAAACTTGGATATAAGTCTACTTATGATCTTGTAATCAACAATTTTGTGATATCAAATATAAGAATTTTAAAAACATGTTTATACTAGATAGACAAAACTAAATCTACTTTAATCTCCAAGTGGAATGACATTGATCCAATCTTTAACGAAAAAGTTACACTCCAAATAGTGACTGTTGGGCTAGTAAAAAATTCATAAGCAGTTCTATCAAACAATTTACTCTTCATCATTTTTAGTGTATCGTTTCAAATCATTTTGAAAACCTATTTATACTGGAAGGAGTCATATGAATTCACTTCAACTTAGCTTTGGAATCACTCTATTTGGACATAAAACAAATATTTTGTGAACAAAATACTACTGGGAGGTCTAGGTTGGCCACCGTTCCTCAAGGGTAAACAAATGCATTTTATTTGTATATCATCTTTGGACTTGTTTGATAAGAAATTCATGTAATGATTTTAAATATTTCTTAGAATAAGAGAGACTGTACACCTCTCTTCCTCCATCATCTAATATTGTATTGTAGGCAAATGCTATGTTTTTGCAGGTCTTAGAAGATTTAAGGAGTGAACTGCATGGATGAAGGACTTTTCAAAGTCAATGTTTAAAAATTCATATCTATGAATATGAAATGAAAATATTAAAAGTGAAAATAAAGTGGAAATTCACCTGATGTTGATTTCATCCAATGAAACTCAAACTTGTGAAGCTTGCTTTCAGTTGTTGATCAACAACACCAACAACCCTACAACATGAATCGAGATCAAGGAATAAGGCATGAAGCTAATCATAAAAAGAAGAAGTCAACTTTTATACCATTACAAGTCACATCCATTGCCAAAGAATCCTTTCATAACCCACATTGTTCATGATTTTATTCATCTACCATATTGTATGCTAAGCTTCACAATCATTTAGATCTACCATATTGAAGTCAAGATCTATTATTTAGCTATCCATATACTCCTAGATCATGAATTCAACCTATCTTACTTTCATGAGATTTCCATACTTCCCTACACCATTATACCCATCCAAAAAAGAAAAGAATAAAAAAAAATATAAAAAGATCAAAAGTAATAAAGGAGTTTGGTTGTGAAAATCCAGGAAACTAGCACAACACAAACTTGAATTCATATCGGAAAACCAACTAGTTTGGCCAATATGAATTCCCCAATTTATTTTACCTTTTCTTTAGTTTATTTTGCAGAAATCATCCTCGAGCATTCCAAGACTTGAGGACAAGTCTTAAAATAAGAAAAGGGGAAGATTCGTAATAAAACTATGAAAATAGTTTTGATCAACTGCATTGCAGAAGGGACCTAAAGCAATATTCAAAATAACATTGCAGAAGGGACCTGAACAATCAATGCTCAATAAAAGGGACTTGAGTCAATATTAGATGCAGAAACAAATAAGAAAATACTAGTGTTTACATTCCATCGTAAAATATCTTTGAAGAACCATCATCAAGAATCAAAGATGAACTCGCAAAGAACATCATCAATTAGCATTGACATCAAGCTATTATGGGAGTAGAAGTATAGTAAGTGTAAAACAAATTTGCTCTTAGAACCTTTGATTTTTGAATTTTTTTTCTATAAATTGTTAAAACTAATTTAACTTGATATGCATTCCACTACACTTACCATTCTACATTTATTCTACCTATATTCCATTAACTTCATCATAATAATAATCCTACCCATTACCCTACCATATATTCTATATAAATAAAAAAATCATTTCATATCCTACATCCCTGCATATCCTCTAACATATGTTATAAGTATTTTTGATTGAAGAATGAGGACTTAATATCTCTACCCTCAAAATTTGTGTTTTCCCTATTAGTGTCGTTATAATAAATTTGATTTTAAAATGACCTATCCTATGGTCATTTCAAAAACAAATTACGAAGTGAGCATATAAAAATGACAAAGCTTCATGAACAAAAATCAAAATGCAATATGTGAAAGCGGAGAGGATGAAATGACATATGAATTATTACATATACAAGCAAAGGTGGGCATGCAATGAAATAAGTGAAGTCATAAACAAAGAATGAACACATATGTATCATTGTATGTACAACCAAAAGGTGAGCATGCTATGAAATCAAGAGAGTAATGAGCGGAGAATGAGGGACATAGAACATGGCTTATGGTGATAAGGCAAGCACATACACCATATCATATACAAGGCAGAATACACAGTAAAAAAATGGACACATGAGCAGCTACAGGTACTCAGGTCAGAAGGTGAGTTTGAGAAGTAAAAACGGTCAAAAAGAATTCAAAAAACTCTGTAATGTTATTTTCCACCATTAAAATGCAAACCCAACTCAGTATTGAGTTTTTCTTCCACCATCACAGCTAGAATCAAGCTTAGGAAAACGTTGTGTATTCATATCTACTCATACATCAACCATGTGAGAAGAAGATTTATGAGAAAAAATGGAAAATCTAAAGGGAGAATTGCATAGGCCGTGGAGAAATAAGTAGCGAGTGAAACAGAGAGGCCATGGAGAAATAAGCAGAATAAATAGCGAAGGAAGCTATGGAAAAATAAGCAGAGGAATATCGGTGTTAATGCATAGATCAAAGGCCAAGATTTCCTTGTGCCAAATTGACTTAGCGCCCAACAAACTCCAAGAATTTCGTAGAGAAATAAGGTAAGAAATCATTTCTGGATTTTCATCAGTATTTGAACGGCTTTCAGAGGTAGATAAGCTTGAGTTGGTGTTTGAGATATGCCATTTTGTAAGGAGTTAAATTGCAGTTATAAAATCGAAATCTTGCCACCATTAAAATAACTGTGCCACTTATGTAATGCGGTGATCCTCGGAGCTATTGAAGAACAATTCTAATCAAAATGTAATTATTAAAAACAAGAACACAAGTCATTAACTCAGAGCTAATTATGAGATTGCTTCCGTATCAAGTAAACGAAAACAAATTTCTTCATATATGGTTGCATATGAAAACAAAGTCTCATTTTTATATACACAATGAAAATTTTCCTACACACAGTGAGAAAATTTTTCATATATATATGGTAAAATTTTGGTATATACAGTGAGTGAGATTTCATATATACAATGAAAAATTTGTTCCATTCTCATATGCACAGTGAGAATTTTTAAAAACAGAGGGGATTTTCATAACAAAACTTTGGAAAATAGAAATTGGAGCACGAAGTTGAGAAGCAGTGAGACATTGTTAAGATATTTTTGATATCTTTTTACACAGTGAGAAATTTTTTAAAGAGAAATGGACTCCTTGTTGCAAGAGAATCAAGGAAACAGGTAAGGAATTAGGCACCATATCTTCTAAGAAAGATTGAATTCTACTACAGTTTTAAAAATTCGAAATTGTTAAGAAGGCACTATTTTAATTGCTTTTTCTGAGCAAATTAAAATTAAATTTGAAAAAAGAAAACATGGGTTTTCTTCAGAAAAATCCTAGTTAGGCTCCTCATGGACAGTTTTCTCAAATTCATTGCTATTTGGGATATTTTCCTGGTTCTTTCAACCCTTGTTTTGTAGATTGCGTGGGAAAGTTGCTAAAGTCAACTTTGAGCTTAATGGCTCTCCTGGTTAGGTTAATGGAATACCATACGATGGTGGATGGATAGAAAACGTATGCATGAATAATGTGACAAACGTGGTCTCATTGTTGGATGTAGATCAATATACGACATTCTATGAAAAGGAGGACTCTAGTCATTAAGCAACAACGTCTCTCTTATGAACCATAATGATTTTTGGAAGTCCTTTGATTCATTGTTTCAGTACGTTAGAGTCTAGAGTTAAAGAATATTGACTTGAGAATGTTTTTCTTAGAGAAGAGTTTGTTAAAAAATAAATAAATCAAAATTTATTTTAACGACAGAGAATTTTGTATTTCTAAAATTGATTTTGAAGAACATAGATTCATTTTTAAAAATAAATTTTGAAGGATATAGAGCAGTGTTTAAAAAAAAATGATTTAAAAAAAAAAAACAGAGAGGATTGTTCATTTCAAAATTTGAGAATCTTTGAAGGCAGAACATGTTAAAATTAAACCTGTAGGTGTCCAGAACTCAGTTATAAAGAAGGGTAGTGATCAAAAGACTGTAAGAAGCATAAATATTTTTTCAGAAATCAATTTCAATGCTAGAGCTAACACTCAATGATCAAAATTGACATATCATTCTAGAATTTTGACATTTCAGTTCAGTATCTCTCCTTGCTTTTGTGGGTATACAACAGTGGTCCAAATGAACATTCCAATTCAGAATTTTTGTTCCCATCACTCTAGAATACATAACCCAAGACACAAGTTTTCCACTGATAGGTGAAGAATATTACAAAGGGAAGCACTTTAAAGAGAAAGAATCAAATTTATTTTTAGAAAAACAGAGAAAAGGAAGGAGAAAAAGTAAAGAATTCCATCTACAAGGAAGGAGAAAAAGGACATGAAGGCATAGATATCCTTTTACAAGCAGCTCAATAGGAAGCTTCATCTTCAGGGGTCAGATCCATAGGTAAATTAATAGGTTAGTTAGCATACAAGGACAAAATATCAAAGAAATGGAGGAGGCAAGCATGAGGACATGCTTGAACATCAACAAGGGGGAGATGTTGGCCCTCGATTTTGATTAAATTTTGCTTATTAAAATACACTTAATTTCAATCATTCTCAACCATATACCATCCATATATACCTTATTTTAACCAATTTATGCATATTCAGGAATATAAATTATGTTTTTCAATTTTTAGATATTTTTGCAAAAATTGAATTTTAAGTGTATTTTTGAACAGCACTGAAAATTCCCGTAATGGCTCCATTGAAGTCATACTCGCATGACACCTGGGAACGAGTTGAGCATAGATATGGAAAGATTGGGAACCAAGGATGGAAGTGCACCTATTGGTTCGGTCAAAGTGAACTAAAACAGGTGCGGTCAACGCTGGTCAAAGAGGACCTATCTTTCATGAAATCCTTAGGAAATAGGTCAAATTTAGTATTTTTTTGGATTTTCCAAATTTTGTGTAACTGAAGAGATGGATTCGACCAAGATAGATGGGATTAGCATAGATATTACTGTTATAGACATTTTAGTCAATTTTGTTTATTATTTCTCTATTTAAGCTAAGACCATTGAAGGCTTGAGGGGGTAGAATTTGTATAATCTAATATTCAGACTCTTTGAAGACTAAAAGTTAATTGAAGAACTTGTTTCATTTTCATTTGTTGTTCATGCTTGGTGATTGATTGAAGTTGCTGTAGCTGAGATTTATTCAAGTGTGCAAGGCAAGGGTGGAGGGCCCCCACACCAAGCTAAGTGCACTTCTTGGTTAATTTAGCATAAATTTTCATAAACTAGTTTTTGCTTCAGATGTATTTAGATGTGTGAAGATTTATTATGATTGCTTAATGAATATTGGTTTAATTCTAGTCTGCATATGAAGCGACAAACAAGAATTTAAGTTAAATTCTCCTTTTATTTAATCAAGAACTATAATTGAAATTCATCATCTTTTCCTTGTTTAAAGTTATTTCTAAATTTCTAGTTTTAAAGCAATGGTGACAATGATAGAATAGAAGTGTGAAGACGGACAACCTGGATATCCTTAGTTAGGAGCCTCTTCTCTTACATATTCTATATCATAAACTGTTGTTAATTAGTGATTTTGGATTTCTCTTCATGGAAGTAATATTGTAGGGAAGGACAACCTGTTTCTCCTAAGTTAGGAGCCTGATCATCCTACACATATTACATAAAGTGAATCAGAAATTACTTAATTATATTTCATATTTGTAATATGCATTTCGTCCAATCTTTATATTTCATCTTCTAAAATTGACTACAACTAAAATCCATATACTTTGGACATGCTTCCAAGCTTACAAGCCTAGATTGATAATTAAATACTTGTGTTAATTTGCATAGTAAACTGACCCAACACCAATTCTGAGAAAACCCACCATAACGAAATTTCATTATCCTTGGCCAAAACCCTTGCCAACCCAGCCAAGTGAGCCTTCACCACTCACCTCCCTAGCCTGTAGTACAATGAATTTCTCCCAGCCTTTTATAGGCTCCATTACATGCAATACCATAAGCATAGAACCATGGGTGCACAATACCATGTGTCCCAAAACCATCACTGTTTAACCTAGTCAACTTTGACTCTATCTCGAGTCAAGTTTACCTAACATGTTAGTCAAGGCCTTGCTATGTGACAATGATGGTTGGTATGATGCTAAAATATATGGGTTACCAATTTGACTCTTCTTATGAGATCTCTTCAGATTGAGAATGTCCATGTACCATATATGATTACCTCCCTAGTTAAGAGGGAGTGTTGAAAAATGTGTAACTAGGTTCGGTCTTCATAAATATGAAATGTAATTTTGATTCTTTTAAATTTTAAAATGAAAGAAAAATTATTCTTATTGATTTTGGAGCATGGGTTTCATGCTCAAGGTATTTTATTTTATAGCTCAAACACCTATTGAGTGCTTCTAGGGTTTATCTTAGGTCAAAAAGTCAAAAGAGTCATTGTCATAAGTTGAAGACCCCTTCGGGCACATTGTAACTTGTAAAGAAACTTATTTTTGTCATTTAAATAGTCAAAATACCCTCTAAGACCAAGTAGGCCTGGCAACTGGAAAGTCATCCTAAAAGGAAGAGCCACGTCTACCTTGAAGAGCCTATACATAGGAGGATACTCAACCTCCTTAAGAGACATTTATCCATCACTCATTCTAGTGGAGAAGGAGGAAGAAGAAGGAAGATGACAACGGGGATTTTTGTTTGGGCTATTTCTCTCTCACACATGCTAAGGAAGACTAGGGTTTCTTGAACAGATCTTGGGTTTCTATCTACAAATTCGATATTAGAGAAAAGAGGGCAAGAAGGTCAAGTGAAGGTCACAGAATGTCATCCTCAAGCTCCAGAAGTGAGGGAAAGGCAAGTTAAGGTCAAAGGAAGAATCATAAGGTAGATTGAAGCTCACATGTGTGGCAACACAATTGTTGGGGGGGCCACAATTTCATATCTACAGTGAGGGCCAAAGATATTTGACTGGATTTGACTAGATCAAGGTTAGTACATCATCTGGATATGTTGGTCTTAGTATTGGAGGGTATTGGGTTTAGTCTTAAGGTCTTGGAATTCATGAATTAAAGAATCTATAAGGAAAAGAAAAGATTTATGGTGTTTCCTCTCAAGTGGAGAGGTTTTGGCCCTGGCTTGCACCCTATATTCTGTGTTCTTATTATTATTGTTTTTGGTAGCTCTTCGATGATACACACACATAATAATAAATAACAAAGCTAATAAGTAAAAATAATTCACAAACAATTATCGAGTAAAGAGAAATCATTGTAATCATTTCCCTTTAGATTTATCAACATATATGATATCAATAGATGTGGGTGTTGGTGTCATAGATGAATATTATTGTGGTTCAATAGGTTTGATTTTGTGGTTCTACAAGTCTTCCTCTATAAGGAATCTAAATATAAGCCATATTGCAAACCAAGATGTAAAGAGAGTTTAGTTTAATGAAGTGAGAAAAAATATTTGGCCTATATATGGTAATGCAAAGGAGGAGCAAGGCCACATAGATTTTCCTCAAAAAATAAGGTTCTTAACTCAAAGTTTCATAAGGGACATGTCCCTCATTTCTTCTTGGTGTTTGGGCTCATATAAGAGAAAATCATCAACTATTTGGATGACTCTTTGGACCATCAAAAAATTTGGGTTAATTGAAATTTGTGATGGCTAGTTATGCAACGTGAGTAGGAGGTTTTGTTCAACCAACTCCCAAATGTCATTCTCCATCAATACCAACATTATCCTCTCCTTTTAGGGACTATAGTTTAATTAACCCTTCAACCGGTCTTCATATGTAAATCTAATTGCAACCATTCTCCCAAATCAAATACTTTACCAATGGAAATTTTTACTGATAGAAATTTATCTATTGTAAACCTATGTGAAAATATGATTTCTTGCTTATATCATAGTTTTATTTCTCTAATACCATGCTAATTTTCTAAATACCATTTTTTATTTATATCCCAAACAATTTTCTATGACCTAAAAATTTATTTAACCTAAGAAACTATTTCATTAAATTACGGACTAAAAATACATTGTTATTTTAACAATAAATTTGATAGGAGAAGCACAAGTAGAAAATCAATCACGAAAGAAAAATATAAGCTCTAAATTTTTTTTGTTACTTTATTTCCTAGAATAAATAAGGGCTCCCTTATATGGAAAATGACCCAAAGAGAAATATAGAATTTGTATAACAATAGAACCTGGTAAACTCATCTTCCTAAAAACCATCAATTGTAGCCACACACAAATTTCTTCTCTCCTAGTTGTCACATGCGTGGTCCGCACAATGTAGTATCCACATGTGTCACCTAAACATATCCTTGCTATCACACATGCAAGCTTCCCTTATCTAATGCGACTCTCCTAGAGCTAGATCTCACTCCCACATGTCTCCATTTGTAAATCTAGTGCTTAGTAACTCATATGGTCTTGACCTCCATTAAGTTCCATCTTTCTAAATTTTTTAGCTATAATTTTTTTTTTCTCCTTAGTTTTGAGTCTCTCACATCTCACTTGAGAAAATATCTCTCTCAAATCTGCAAATCACTTGCAATTGTGTTCCTCTTTTCTCATTCCCTTAGGACGTCATTATAATTCCTCATTGACCTAGATCTCAAACCATAATCTCCAAAGTGAGATGACTAGGATTAAATCCTAACCCACTTGAGATCAATGGTTAAGATCAAATCTAGATCACTAAAGTGAATAATTAATTTTTCTTTAAAAAAGTTAACCCAATAACTGACATTAATCAATGTGATTTCGCTAAGTTAGACCTAGGAAAAATATCATAATAGACACTCACTCAACGTGAGAAAGTTCCTAAGAAGGCCTTGGACAATTCCTACATGCTTGACATTTGGCATATGCAGAGTACATGTCTACTGCTACAACCATAATGGAACTTTAACATTTGAGCATTCCAACTGAATAATCTAAGTGGTTGATTTACCTGGTATTATATTCAATTTTTAAAAATTGAATATGGCATAACTTTAAAAGATTCCCTAGATTCAAACAAGTAGTAATGTACAATTCGATTATAAATTTCAAATGTTAACAAGATAGGTCAAGTACTTGAACTAGATATTTACTCAATTAATGGAACACTTGTATTTGATTTTTTTTTTGCAAATAAACTCGAGAAAATTTATCTTTATCTTTCCTCCAACAACTGAATTATTATTTCCTAAATTGTTGGAAAGTGTTTGAAAATAATCATTCTTTTGATATGTGAATTTGGATAATTCAAAAAGTGCAATATTAGCTCTTGTTTTTTTTCAAATCCTCTACCAAATCATATTCTAAATTATTTATAATTATAGTGGATTTACTTACATTGGAATTTGTTTTGTTATTACAAAAATTTCACACATGATAGGAAATAGAAGTATATGATGAGGTAGATGACAAAGGACCTTTCCTTCTTATTTGAATAGTACAAACTTGCCCTAGCTCATCTTCATTTTCATTAATCACCTATATGAAAATGTCCTAGATAATGTTAATTCATGGTTCATGTCTCTCTTCCTCTTTATATTTCTCTCTAATTAATTGATTTGGTTCTTCTTCCTCAATGTTAGTGAACAATTTGTATATTATTACAAAGGCTTGATGGTTATTTTTCGAATGGGCAACATTATGTGCTCTGTAAAATTATCTTGAGAAAAATTCTCAATATTAATTTCACCAACAAAAGGATTTTGATTTGTGGGAGGTGGATTATGTTTCCTTATAACTGGTCTCCATGGTCTCCTACAAGATGGGCTTCCTAATCTTTTCATCAAATCTATTATGTAATTAACAAATTTTTAATTATTCTTTATAAACATTCCATATCCAAATAATATTTGTTATCTTTAGTATTTTTAGTAGTTGTGAGTTTTTTAACATTAATGAATTTTTTTCTTTCTTACATTGAAGATATAATTTCAATACTAAGAATTTGAGATTCAATTGTTAATTTTTACTTAATGTTTCAATTAACGAAGTTTTATAATCTCTTTAAACAAAATTAACAATTTTTTAAGGAAGAGTTATAATGTAAACTTTTATGAGGATATATGCACTAGGCGTTGAATATTCAAGGATTTTATTCAATAATGTTAAAAATCATTGGTTGAAGTTTTTAATTTTTTAATTTTGGTTCATATTATATTTGGAAAGCTATAAAACTAAAGTGGTAGGTGTGTTTTATTTACCATTTAAAAAGACAAAAAATAGTTTCAAAATCATTCTAGTTTAAAATTGTACATTGGGAAGAGAAAAGCACCATGTTGATGCTTTATCGTCAAATTTCAAAGGAAATAATCTACAAACTATGTATTCATTTTTAACATTGGGGAAGAGAAAAGCACCATGTTGATGCTTTATCGTCAAATTTCAAGGGAAATAATCTACAAACTATGTATTCATTTTTAACATTCATCAAATTAATTGTTGACATGAATTTATTTTCATGGTTTTTCATAATTTTTTGTGGCGTGGATCAAATTTTGGTAAATACTTCTTCAGATGTTTGGGTAAGTCATGTTTCTATCGTAGTACTTCCACTACTCCTGGTGATAACTAATATCTTATTATTTGTTAACTAGTCAATTCTTTAGATGGTGATTTAGATGGTATAGGACTTGGTGGTTATGAAGCTTTAGGAGTGCGTTATGGACTTTGTATAAGTGACTACTAAGAATTGATTGCTAAGAAGAACCTAGTGGAGAACCTATAGGAAGTTTAGGTGGAGATGGTGTTTTCTTGCACCATAATACAATACAACAAATTACTTCACTTAGATAAGCTCTATCTTGTGCAATTTGAGATGAAATTGAATTTAATTCTTCTTCATAAATTTATTCAAACTTACCTGTATTTTCTTTTCCTGAGTGGCTACCTTTTGTCGAATGGTAAAATGAATAGGAGATTGTTCGAGATTATTACTTTGAGCCCTTCTAAGAATTCATGATAGTTGTGTTTGAGCTACTATAGGATCGAACAACTAGCCTTATAGTGTTGTTCCTATACTAAGATATTTAGTTTGAGATGTTATGATAGGTACACTTTGTAATTTCATTTCTCATGTTGGAGGCAAATGACTTGATGGCTCTAATATTATTGATTTAGAATGTTGTGAAACCTTTTTGAACTATCTTCAGACTTGCACCTTCTAAGAATGTGTTAGGGTTGTTTTGGATGGCTTAGTTGTTTGTCATTCTCTTTCTACTATTAAAACATTTACATCCTTTTTTTGTGAGTTTAGGCTTATTTGATTTGAAATGTTTTGATTTAGTTCTTTCAGATCCATCACATTGGATAGTTTGGGTTGACGTTTCAAACCAACAAGTGTGGTTCATCATTAGGAAAATAATGTCCTAATTATGAACCACACTTGCGAGTTTGAAATTTCAACCCAAACTACCTAATGTGATGGATCCAGAAGAACCAAATCAAAACATTTCCCTCCTTCTAACACCAGTTTTCATTGATAGTCGGATTTAACCCCACCACCAACAATAAGGAATATCACTTAATCAAGGTCCTAATTATACCTATACTCATTTGGTGTGGAAATATTCGCCAGTATGTAAGCCTAGTTTCTTTAACAATAGGTTTTGGATATGACACCATATCAATCTAGATGGAAAATATATGATCTAACACTAATATAAACTATCCATATTACATATATTATTTATTTTAACTAATGTATTGTACTTAAATATTTTTAGACACAAATGAAATATTAATTACATCATTATTGTAAATGATTCACTAAATCAAGTAATGAATAAAAATAAATATACTATCACAAATGTTTTAAATAAATAGTTATTTAAAATAATAGATAATGTATTCTATATTCAATTAATTATTGTTAAGAAATTATATATATATATATAAATAATGTTGGGGTAAGATCCACCTGGTGAGGGTGGGGAGTCTTAATCACATGTGATAAGAAAGTCAAAAGAATGTTTATGTGGTTGTCAAGAGGGATACCAGCCATCTCTCCTTTTTATAAACACACACATAGTTTCAAGTTTTTTTAATGTCACACACTTACAAAAAAGAACTATGTAAGATCTCTAT
Source organism: Pinus taeda (assembly GCA_000404065.3). Lineage (NCBI taxonomy): Eukaryota > Viridiplantae > Streptophyta > Pinopsida > Pinales > Pinaceae > Pinus > Pinus taeda. The sequence goes on from APFE031597028.1 coordinate 61,996, forward strand.
TTCATGCCATCAAGTTCTTAATGAAATCTTGGCCTTTAACTTAAATTATTTCACTAATAAAAATATATAATTACCATACCAAGTTTTCTAGTCATAAAGTCTTCAATCATTTCCTAAACCTTGATATAAACTATAGGTTATAGTCATGTATTTTCTAAATCACAGGTCTTGAAAATTATATTCACACTAATGAAAATTACAACTTGATTATAAAGTTTCCAATTTCTTTTTCCTATTGAGTGGTCTTTAATATTTTTTTGTTACAATGGTCTCAATAATTTAGCAAAGATTATTTAAAAAATCTTGTGGTTCTTTTTTTGTTTCAATTAAAAGCTTGTATATTATGTTTGATTTAGAATGCTGAATATATACTAGCTTTTATCAGTTTAGAGGCATCAATCCTTTTCATTTATTTTTTACTCATATTCATAGTCTTTAGGATTATTTCTTTCTCCTTATAAATATGCAAAAAAAAATAAAATGAAAAAAGTTAACATTTATTAGAGATTCTATTAAAAATAAATTAATGTACAATGATTTAGAATAAAAAACATAATAGTTTATTCATTTACATGACTTATCCTTCAACTCTAAACTTAATTCAATCTCATTTTAATCTAATTTGAGTTTGTGAGGTCAAAAAATAGATAAATAACCTCATCAATAGGTTGTTAGCTTCTTTATAGTTTTTTACAATCATGGAAATTTATACAAAGGTTGTTAGCTTCTTTATAGTTTTTTACAATCATGGAAATTTATACAACGTTGACTGGGTGAAACTAAAAATATTTGGTTCATAATTTTTTTATTGATGTAATGTAAATTGTGTTTTGTGGAACACAGTGTATATCATGAGACATTTAGTCAAATTTTATTTTGGACTCTTGTTAAAAATACTACCTCAATATCCATAATAACTTGGATAAGCAAGATTACATGTCAATTTTAACATATGATCTCGTAAGTGATGATAACTTGGACATGCATGATTACATGTCAATTTTAATAGATGATATGGAAAGTGATTCAATAGATGACCCATATCTAGATTCAATCACATTTAAACATCTATATATGCTACACTCATCGAGATGTTTAGATCTAGATGCATTTAAGAAATCAATTAATATGATATTTGTGTATCTAAACCAATGAGCAATTATGTGTGAAGTCCTAAATCTGATGCGATAGTTTATAATTAAATAAATACAACATCTGAGCATTTAGAGTATTAAGTAGTCATGCATAAAATCTTACTTTGAATTCTGGACGTGATACTATCATTGCCACATTTGTGATCCAACATAGCTACCAAGTATATATGACTTGTAGCAAACCCCATACTATCCTTAATCCTTCGTAAGGAAGTAGGAGGTAATTACTACACTGACCCAACCTCTAAAGTCTAGTTATTTAAATGGGGTCTAAATTTTCCACTTTCTTTTCAACTTCCTCAAAACCTAAATCATACAACATTGTAGCTTCATGTTCTGGATTATCCACAGTTTCCAGTTTACTCTGTCGACGTTTCGAACCCCAACGGTGGTCCATCATCAGGACGCGTCCTTCAGAAGCGTCCTGATGATGGACCCCCGTTGGGGTTCGAAACGTCGACAGACTAAACTGGAAACTGTGGATAATCCGGAACATGAAGCTACAAAAAACTTCCACAGAGGCTTGAAAACCATCATACAACATTGTTGCAAACGTATCAAAGAGACCTTTTCAACAATATAAATTTTGTCCTAATTCGGCTCTCGGATAAAAAGATATGGCCACCCAAAGATTAGTAATTTATTTAGTGCCACCTCACCAACTTACCATGTGGCGTCTTTAGGGTCCCCATGTGGCAATATCAGATGGCCTCTCAGCCAAATAGAAGTATTACCATAGCTACCGACCCGCTCATACTTGTTAATCCTCTTTAGCAATCCCTATTACATAATACCTATGTATTATGGGCATAACACAAGATGCAGGCCCCTCTCCCTGCCTCCTCATCCCAAAAATTTAAATCTTGGGAATTATTTGGGCATCCTCTTGGTATTTCTTTTGGGTTTCAAACTTCTAGGATTATGTGGGACCCCACACACCCGACCACTTATGTGGCCTAATACTTATGTCTCTGTGATGGGCTCAACTACACCTCACCCTGACTAACTCTCTTCGATGCATCCAATGTTGGCGGGATAACCTGGCCTCCATTGAACCTATGAGGTGGCATGGACATATGACATAGAACCTCCCCCCTACTCCGACATGGCATAGGTTTTGGCCCACTATGCCATATATGCCCAAAGATAAAATATCAAGACTTTGGTACCCAAATTTGCAGAATACCAGTGAGGAAATAATGTCAAGGTGACGTGTACTTTCCTGAGCCCCCACCTAGAACTCCGATGCACAATGTTTCCACATCTCCACATTATAATAGTTTGTGGTTTCTCACCATGATGATGCATTGACACATGAACGCCGCACCCATTGCCACATCATTTAGTCTCTTCTATCCCAATGGGATTTTCTATGTCTCCATTTGAATTCTCTAGGGATGAAGTTTAGGGGAACGTGGATGGTGCTCATGCTTACTCTTCTATATAGATTAGATATATATACCTTCTCACGTGGAAATGGGTCTTGGCCATATGGTGCTTATGATGCACTGTCTCTGCACTTCTCCAGGACCTAACTTCTGATCCCCAAGGCATAAACGCCAGTGATTATAGTGTGCCCTCTCCACCCTTGACACTTAATTGTGAATGCCCATATAGAGTGCCTTTTCCCAACCTTCGTCACATAGTTTATAAATATGTATAAGCATATATGAATTTTTTTTGGACTATCCCTCCCAAGCTTTTAATTACCTGCACACTTACTGGGCTTTATTTACATCTATCTTGAGCTTCCTATAGGGCTTAACCCAATATATATGTATATATACATACATGTAACAAGCTATCCCTCATGAGATTTATGAGTAATTACCAACTAGATAGTCAAGTCCTTTTAGTGCAAGCATTTATTTTATTAACATAGATTTGTCACTCTTATGGACACAGACAAGTAGGCTAAATTGAATATCGGGGAAGAATATAGGAGTAACCCACTCCTAAGTATTATCTCAATAAATTATCATCTCTATGGCCAGTAGATATAAATAATGTGTAGGGAATGAAAATTTGTTAATATATCATATCTAGGGATCAACCATCCCTCATTATCCACATGGAAATTAGCAACATTTATTCACATAGGAATTTAACATCACCTATTAGTGACATAAGAATTTAACCAACACAATACTTTGCGCAAACCTCCAACCTCCTTTGGGTTACAGGTTAGAAACTAAACCCCTTAACCATTATCTTAACATAGTATTATCATTACAGAGAGTCACCCATCTCCTTAATAGTCAAGCATTTACAAGGTTCACACGTTCATTACATACGAGTAATTTAGACTAGGACTATACCCAAACTATACAAAAGTTCATACAAGTCCACATTCATATCCTCAACACAACTATGTTCATTGAAATAGGAATTCCTAATTCCTCAACATTACAAGCCATGAAAAAGAAATAAATTAAACAAGCATAAAGTATTCAGAACATGAGAGTCATAAGAAAATTGTTATCTCTAATAAATTGAGCCAAGGAGCTAAGATTGGGACTTCAACTCTCCACCCAACCTTAGACACACTGCAACCAAGTATTTCATGTAGTTGTCACCCTGAGCAAGATTCCAGAGCTTGAGTATGAGTTCTTAAGGGATTAAACCATTTCTTCCAGCTGAAATAGGGACTCTAGAGGACCATCCACCTCCACCCTCCAACTCCTTCATGCAATCCATATCTCACAGGGAATCCAGAGGCCCGCCACCTCCACCCTGTAGCTCCTCCAATAAGAATTGTGGTTTACCAATATAAGTTGGATAAAGAATCTATAGGCTCACCACCTCCACCTCAACTAAATGAGGGAATCCAAAGGCTCAACAACTCCACCCTCAAGAATTCATTCTCACAGTGATTCCACCCAATCTTGGGAATCCAAACTCCACTGTAAAAGGTATAAAACAAGTAGAGGGGACTAAAGAACTCTACGTATTGAAATCTAAGGAACAAGCCTCCACCCAATATGTCAAGGGAATCTATTGAAAACCATATCCACCCTCCAATATTACTGGGAATACAAAAACGATTGTCCTTACCTAGGATATATTCATCCACCTCCCAATGCTCAACCAAATATTTTATTTACTCCTTTCCTTCTAGTATTGACACAAATCTATTCATTATTTTCTTCCCACGCTTGTTCCTTCTCAATGTAACAATACTTCTATGAACATCTCTGTGAGGCTTTCTTTAATTTTTCATATTTCTTGAGCTTCTTTCTATATTGTCTCTTGAATTCTCTCTTGTTCTCTATTAGAGATAGCCCCATCAATGCCTAAGAATTCCTTATTCATGAATGCCTCTTTTTCTTGCAGTATGTGGGCTTTCATTCCCCAAGAATTATTGTATCCCCTTTCATGGAGTGTGATAACCATCCCCATTATGTAGTTGTAACCATTTTTGGTTGTGTGGGAATACATTCTCTGTCACCCCTAAATTCCTTCTTGGCCACCATGGTTTTGTATTTTAGTGGTGGGGATGTTGTTATGTTAGCTCCCTACCCCATTGTCATATCGGTTGGCTTCAACTGTTCCCTCTGCAAGCATAACCCATCCTTGCTAATTTTTTGTCCTCTCTTCCTTGTGGAATTTTCCAAAGAAGGCATGACATCTACTGTCCCTTTTTCCTTCTTAATTAATTTGTAACACTAGTACATTTAGGGCACACTTTCCATCCCTTTAATGGTTGTCATGAAATTATTCAAGGCTCCTTCAGATTCCAAAAAATCTCCTTCCTCAAACTCTGTGTCCTAATTCTCAAGACTTTTAGTTTATAATCAAAATGAATGAAATATTTACAATGGCTTGTAAGAAGGAAATTTTGCCAAAAAGGTTGTCACATGACTCCATAATTAATGAATGAGTAATGACATTGCCACAAATGCGACATTTTAGGTCTAATGCCACATTATTACGAATGATAGAATGTCATTAAAAATTATAAAGAAAACATATTAAAATTCAAGTACTACATCTAGATCCAAATATTATTGTCACGAGTAGAAAAATCATATGACATTCCTTCTTTTGATTCTAATCTAGATTACCCTTATATGGGCATCCGACATCGAGCTTTATTCAACCTTAAGAATTATGAATTAAGTTTAGAATTCTCTTGAACATAGTTTTCCCTTTTGACATTCTATAAAATATATCAGAGGTGGAATTGAAAGCAAATATATATATCTATTAAAGAAAATAATTGAAAGATCCGGTGAAAATTATATAAAAAATCAAATAAAAATATGTACAGTTAAATAGTTAAATAATTCCAAATTCCAAATGGTTAAAAAATTATAATATAAACACAAAATTTAAAAGGTC
>APFE031597028.1:81429-91489 GCA_000404065.3 Pinus taeda
GCTTCCTGGTTTCCATAATTTTTCTTTCCATTTTTCTTGCTAACCTGAATGCCTTCTCCAATGAATCAAGTTCCCAAATGCGAACCTCATGTTGGATATTATCCTTTAAAGTCCCTAGGAACACACCAATCCTATGCTCCTTTGGAATATCTTTTACCTTTATGTTCAATTTTTGGAAGTCCTCAATGTGCTCCATCATTGAACCATTTTGTTTGAGATTTATCAATTGGCTAAAAAAGGTGTTTCTTTTTGTATCCTCATAATGTGCTATCATTTCTTCTGTAAAAATTGCGCAAGTGACAATTTGTTTACAAGAGCAAAGCCATTGATACCATACAAACTGATTTGGTTCCAAATATAAAGTTGCAATACGTACCTTTGTATGTTTTGCACATTATGGAGATCGAAAAATTGCTCCATATGTAGTATCCGTTTTCCGAGATCCTTGCCATCAAACTTCCTCATATAGATTTTTGGAACATGGTGGGTCTTCAATCCAACATTAGAGTCTATGAAATCATGATTAACATTTCTTTTGTTCTCATCATGAGTTTTGTTTACTTGCATCAATCTTAACTTGCATTCCATTCATATTAGCTTCCATGTCATTCATCTTGGCTTCAGTTACCTTTTGTGAGAGTGAAATTTGTTGTACTTGGTCTTGTAATTTTGATATATCATGTTGCATTTCTTCCTCTTCTTCACGAGTCTGCTAGATCTTTCAAGTTTCTTATTAGGTGTTCCAATTTCTTTTTTCAGGGCATCAATTAATGCTAATAATTCCTCACTATTCCCTTTGAATTCCTTCAAACTAATTTTTCAAACCAATCTTATGCAAAATTTAAAAAAACTACACACTTTGTTTTCACTTTATTAGAGCTCTATATTGAATTTGTTGTATCTCTGTAACTGCGGATCTCGAATATCTGAAATAATGTCCTACAGTCCCCTTTGAGTCCTCTTTCTAACTCCACAAGCTTGATCAAGATTGGATTCTCCAAGGAAGAGTTATGTCAAATCTCCCACGATGACTTGATTATAGACTAGTTCAGTAGAGTGAACTTTTACGAAGTTCCACGTGTCACTGTTTCAACCTTAGTACCGAAAATAGATACACAGAAAACTACAAGTCGTCATCGTTCTGAAAATTCTTACGAAAATTCAATCTGATACTCAGAAAAAAAGTTATGATAATTTCCCCAGGTCACTTGTTCGGAATTTAATTCAGGAGTCTACAAACACCCTAACTTCCTCATATCATATCCCCAGAAATATAGCGCGACAAGCTCGGAAATTCAGACCCGAAGTTTAGAACGATTTTGTCTCAAATGGGTTTTTTTTTTAGCATCTGAAACCTCATATAAAACAAGTTATAGAGAAAATTCCATGATGACCTGTTTGGAGCAGAAAAATGCTAGAATCAAAAGCTCTCATACCAAATGTTTGGAAACCAGCTCACAAAAAGATAGAAAAGATAGATCAACGCCTTAGAATTCAGCCTCTTCGAGGGGGCAACCTCATTTACAGTACACAAATGAAAAATTCTTGGATGATACAAATGAATAAACCTCCGTTATATATTTAGGAGTCTAAGGGGTCACAATATAATCAAGCCGACCTAACAGTAATAACATCAGGGCACAACAATAACAATAGTGGGTTTCTATGGGGCACACTAATAACAAAATGGGAACAATAGGGGCACAATAATAACAATAAGGGATACAATGACAATAGTAATGGGGGAATTAGTAGTATTGTAGGGACCTAACAACAACTCTACCTTAATCCTCTAGAAGCTATTTGTAACACCCCCAAGTTGCATAAAGTTTCACAAAGATTATTATGTTTGTTTTTACTAAAAGGATATTTTTAAATGTTAGTTAGTTTGATAAGGATTATGAACTGTTATTGGAAGGAACCAAGAAACACATGTGGTAATTACCTAAATTATAGGTGGTAATACTTTAAATAAAAAATGTTTGTTCATTTAAAAGAACAATTGCCAGGAAGTGGTTACCCTCTGCATGAGAAAGGTAATAGAGAGGGGTATAGAGTAGAAAGGGGCTCCTAGAGCTGGGTGGAATAAACCAGTGGGATAAACTTGCTCAGGATAGTCAACAAAGAGTACAACTGGAGGTTGGATCGTAGTCCTGAGGCCTTAAGTACTGACTGCAACTAGACTATATCTAGCGTGGGAATGATAGAAGGTGCTCAAGGGAGAGTTTGGATGTGATTTCTAGACTCGTGGCTGGGAGGAGAGACCTTTCGAGAAAAATGTTTTTTACAGGTTAACTGTTAAATTGAGGTAGAAAAATTCTTAATAGACCTATTATTAAAGAAAAAATATTATTCATACAATAGTCATTATTATTTGTTCTTTCAAGTTAATTCAAAGAACGTGAATGAGAAATCATGACAGGAATCATTGTTGAACTATAATTGCAATTTCACGTAGAACTATTCATATATGTTAAATAAATAAAAAAACTATACGCTAATGTAGATGTTGATATTGAATGCACAGAAAAATAATTATGATGCCATGTTATCTTTAACGACTCTATTGTCTTGGAGAATTCCATAGAGAGACAAATTCACTGATAGTAGATCAGATTACACTACTAATCTGATATAAAAGTAGAAACTATCATCTAAGTAGAATTAGGAAAAGATTGAAATACTGATAAAAATGCCCTTGTCTCAACAAGTATGTATCATTGTAATTTCAGAATGAAAAACCAGAGATTCGAAATCTAGATGCATTATACTAGGTTTATATTAAAACATATGAGAATCCAACAGAAAAACAATAAATTAACCTCTCGAGATAGTAGTTACTAGTTGGCCAAGATTCATAACCTCAAGAGTCCTTTTACGTAAGTAAATAAAAAAAAAGAAATCAACAACCAGTGCGAGCCTCTATTACTAAATCACCTGAGCTCAAATCTAATGTTCATATTTCCAGGTTACGCGTATAAACTAGGCGTTTGCTGCCTAGCCTACTCACACACCCCATGCAAACACAAATAAACCGTTTTGGAAATAGAGAAGCAATAAACGTGTATTTAAATAAACCTGAACAGCTGAACAAACGACATTACCATTAGGTTTGACATAATCCTTACATACCGACTTAAAGCATAAAGGACCAACTCAATAGCCCTTTAAACTTATGACAATTGCAGGCCCACAGTGGGAAAACTACCGACTGTAAAGACTGGTCTAATGATTTAAACCAAAACCTAAGAGAATCATGGAAAGTTGTGTCTTGATTGTAACATTCTTCATTTACAAAAGAAATCAAATGGCCTCCTTTATCCTACACGACAGAGTCTATTTCCAACCTGAAAAGCAATGGCGATAATGTGAGCTTCTGGAAAAGCTTAAAATCCGAAAGCTTGTTATCAATTTATCCAGAGGATAACATACCTGTAGGCCATCAAAAATTAGGGTTAGATTCACTTTTAGAGTCAAATCAGTGGTTTGATAAGAGAAAAACTCAGTTCAGAAATGATATGTTGATGAACTTACCTAAGATAGGAGTATGCCCTCAATAAATAACCCACCTAAAAGGGAAAGATCAGAACCCTGTGTTAGGATAGGAAAATCTTGCAAGAAGATGCATGACTGTGAATATTTAGAATAGCCTGCTTCGAAAACAAAAACTTACCAGTTGCAGATGAGATGGGAAGTTTGGTGACTTCATTCATTCCCAAAAATGCTCCAGTCACCTCTGTAAAGCAGCAGATAAGAACCTTGTTATCTTTCCATGAGTATATACAGTCTCTCAAATAGAGTTAATTCTTATTGAGTCAGTTGAACGAATGGTTACTTGGTTTGATGTGATGGATAAGTCCTCTTATTTTCAAACCTCATGGAGTGCCATGGACAAAGCTTTGCCAAAAAATGTAACCCAAACCCTTGCAGAGCAATGCAGAGCCGAAGCGTGCTAGAGACAATAGGAAGGGCTAGCATCGCTACGGGAAGTTGGTTAGGGCATTCTATAACCCATCATAGCCATCAAATTATGAGTTGGAGATCAACGATGGAGGACCGCGATAGATTGTAGACGCACACTGAGGACCTGCCATCCAGAATGTATAATTTCTGCGTGGAGGCTTGGATGAGAACCAGTGTAGCACGGTATTGTGTAAGGCCATGTGCATGAAATCTTGTCGTGGTAATCAACCATAAATGATATGTGATGGGCTGGTACCATCAATAGGTGGCACAACCTTCGATGTGATATATCATTATTAAACCTAGATATTTGTATGTATGCTGTTGATTATTAATATCATATGAATGCCAAATGGTTAGAAAACAATTCAGGTAAAGGCACCATGTATAATAGATTTTTTTATTTATTTTAATAACGTTTAGTTCATTTTGTAAGGTTTAGGTGTTACAAATGGTATCAAAGCCAGGTTCGTACACTAAGGCCCTTTGGGAATAGTTATATACGGGAACTTTGTGCTTAGATTTTAATTAAAACTACTTATATGTGAATTCTGATGACAAAGAAAAATAGAATAGCGAGTTCAACATGCAAAGGAACTTGGGACCACCTGAATCACCTGAAGCAGCCTATGTGAATGCTAACTCAGATATATGGATTCAGCTGGGCAAAGAATCCCAGTAAGCCAATGCAGTATTACTCGAAACGGTGCAACAATTGCATGTGGAAATGACTAGTTTGATAATAGATAATGAACACCTACGTGTAGAATAGAAAAGAATGTTAAGAAGTTTGTCTAACTGATAAAATCAACACAACCCAGATCCCAGCATAGAGGATCAGGAAAAGACCCTGACTGCTTAGCAAAGGGAAGAAAACGTTGAATCTACTGAAAGAAATAGAGAGGAAGTTGAGGGGGGATCAGACAATGTACTTTAGCAGCAAAAAACTAAGAAACAAAGGTCAGAACCATTGACATAATTACAAGGAGAGTTTAAGAAAATTAAGCCTTCCCTTTTTGACGAAGAATCTGAAGAAGCTGCAGAATCCTGGTTAATTGATATGGGAAAATATTTCCAGATTTATGAGTATACTGATAAACTGAAGGCACGATTGGCAATTTATCAGTTGAGCGGAAAGGCGATTATTTGCTGGGAAGAAATTAAGACAGTAAGGAAAAATGATGAAGAACAGGTCGCATGGAATGAATTCCAAAAACATTTCAAGGATAAATATCTAATTGAACGCTATTATGACGAGAAAGTGAAAGAATTTCACGAGCTAAGGTTGGGAACCTTAACCATGGATGAATTAGTGACGAGATTCACATCATTACTTTGCTACGCACGTTATATGCAAGAGGAAAAGGCCAAAATTCAGTGTTTTATTAGCAGCTTGCCAAATTTTATGAAGGAGAAACTCTAATTTGACTACCCTCAGACAATGGATGATGTTGTCAGGAAGGCCCGCATTTACTATCAGCAAATGAAACAAAGGAACGAGGGGCCAAAAGGAGGATCAATCAAGAAGGGTAGAAGCCCAATAGCATGCAGACACCTAAAAAAATTTAATCACAGGAATGCACAACAAAAGGCGTTCAGTAGGTTCCCAGCCAGAAATCCACCAAGATGCGCCTATTGTGAGAATAGGCCTGCTGAAGGAGTCACAAAATCTGCCAACCATCTGCGGTCAAAACTGCCATTACAGTGTTGGGGTTGTGGAGAACCCCATTATTACAAAAATTGTCCACAGAGAGCTAGAACAAAACATTTATCAAACATGTAAGAAGCATCCATAGTTGGCTAAGTGGCAATGAACATACCTATAATTAATGCTACCTTGGATGATCATTAAGCCAAATTCCAATCCACAATGATTGAATGTGAAGGTATGATTTCTAAGCAACCTGTCTCTGTTTTATTTGATCTAGGTGCTAGTTTAAGCTATGTCAATCCTAAAGTGGTAGAAAAATGTCAGTTAGTAAGCATGGAATTTTCAAAACCTTGGTTGGTACAACTAGCCACTAGCACAAAGAGAAAAGTTAATGCCAAGACAGAACAATGTCCCATAACCATTTCTGGTCAGCCTATTTATTTTTATCTTAATATATTACCTTTGGGCTCTTATGACATACTAATAGGGATGGACAGGTTAGAAAAGTGTTGGTCTTTGGTAGACTGTAAACAGAAAACTGTAAGTTTTGTTTCAGAATCAGGTCAACAGAAGAAGCTACAAGGAATAAAAACTAGTACCAAGCTCTGCCTTATTACTGCCAATCAATTGGGTAAATGCATAAGGAAAGGGTGTCAAATTTACGCCGTGTAGGTGGGGTTTACAAACTCTAAAAGTAAAATGACCTCACTAGAAAATATCCCTGTAATTCAGGACTTTATTGATGTCTTTCCAGAAAATATTCTTGGCTTACCACCCAAGCGAGATATTGACTTCACCATTGAGCTGATTCCAGTTGCTACCCCCATATCCAGAGATCCTTATCGCATGAGCATACCTGAATTGATGGAGCTTAAAATGCAATTACAGGAGCTTCTAGATAAAAAATATATTCACCTCAGTGTATCTCCATGGGGAGCTCTCGTATTATTTGTACAGAAAAACGATTGGAGCCTCAGATTATGCATCGATTATTGACAATTGAACAAACTAACCATAAAAAATAAGTATCCTCTACCATGTATTGATGATCTATTTGATCAGGTACAAGGACCTAAGGTATTCTCAAAAATCGATCTAAGATCCGATTACCACCAGATAAGAATAAATGATGAGGACATTTACAAAACAAACTTCCATACTCGTTATGGTCATTACAAGTTTGTGGTATTATTGTTTGGACTCACAACTGCTCCAGCCACCTTTATGAGTTTAATGCATGGTATTTTCCAGCCTTACCTGGATAAGTTTATGTTAATTTTTATAAATGATATCTTAATATATTCGAAGAATGAGGAGGAACACAAAGAACACTTGAGAATAGTGTTGCAGACATTAAGGGAAAACCATTTGTATGCCAAGTTCAGTAAGTGTAATTTCTTCAAAGATCAAATTCAATATTTGGGTCACATCATATCCGCATAAGGCATTGTAGTAGACCTAGAAAAGACCAAAACGATCATGGAAATTGACAGCCCTAAGAATGCCGCTGATATTAGATCATTCTTGTGATTAGCTGGATATTATCGAAGGTTCATTGAAGGATTTTCAAAGATCGCTTTTTCCATGACATCTTTGCAGAAAAAGGGATGTTCTTTCTAATGGACAACAAACTATCAACAAAGATTTGAAAAATTAGAGCATTTGCTTACTACTGCTCTAGTACTAAAAGTAGCAGATCCGGAAAAGTCCTTCGTAGTTTGCATGGATGCAAGCAAGGAAGGTGTTGGTGGGTTACTGACTCAAGAAGGAAAGGTGATCGCTTATGAATTGCGAAAGTTAAATGAATAGAAGTAGTGGTACTCGGCTTATGACCTTGAATTGACAGCAGTAATTCATGCACTTAAAATGTGGAGGCATTACCTGTTGGGGAAGAAATTTTTGTTGCTAATCGATCATAGTAGCCTCACCAATATTGTCAATCAATCTAGCTTAAACGCCTGACAGGCCACATGGACAACTTTCTTAAGCGAATTTGACTTTGAAATGAAACATTTAAAGGGAAAATAAAACTGTATGGTTGACGCACTATGCAGGAAAGTTGCACTGTATCTATGAGGTCCGAATGAGCCAAGTAACATCAAATATTCCGGAAGTCATCAAGGAGGAAATTAATAAGGATCTGGAATATACTTTCCTCTGGCAATAAACAAAAAAAGCTCTACGGAAAGAGGAAAAATCTAAATTTGGAATAAATTTTGATAATCATCTCACTTTTAAAAATAGAATTTATATTCCAAATCAAACCTGAATTAAACTATTGATATCAGATGAGTGTCATAAAAAACCTTGTGTTGGTCATCTAGGCTATCAGAAAATGTTTTCAGCCATTAAGAAAGGGTATTTTTGGCCCAGATTGAGGAAATATATTGCAGAATGCTTGTCCAAATGTTTGGAGTGTCAACTGTGTCAAGCCAGGTAGTAACTCCTCAAAACAAACTGATTCGTATATCATTCCTTCAGGTTGGTCTTTATTATATACATGAGGGAGAGACTGTTCACTTCATCTCCCAATGACTGTTCATATTACTTATTATTTATTTACATTATATTCACCCAATCCTAATGATTAGGTGTCAACATTCCCCCCCTTAATCTGAAGGAATGTTGGTGAGTCCAAGCATCATTCTGAATTGTTCAAGCTTTTCTCTTCCAAACACTTTGGTGAAGATGTCTGTAATTTTCTCATTAGTGGAACAATGATGGAGATGGATTGTTTTGGCATTAACATGATGTCAAATCAGATGATATTTAGTATTGATGTGCTTCATTTTATCATGGAACTTTGGGTTCTTGGCCAACTTTATTGTAGAAGTATTGTCAATCATGAGTGGAGTTGATTGTACTTGTTTTACCTGCAAATATTCAAGAATTTTCCTAAGCCAAACAATTTATTTTGTTGCTTCAGTGGCTGCCACATATTCTACTTCTGTTGTGGAATCTGTTGGAACTGATTGTTTGCATGATCTCCAGGAGACAACTCCTAATCCAAGACTCATAGCATATCCTGAAGTAGATACCCCAATTTCTTTGTCTCCATCGAAGTTTGAATCAGAGTATCCAATCAAGCTGAAGTCGTCCACCTATGTATACTTGATTCCAAAGTCTTGGGTTCCCTTCAAGTACCCTAGAACTATTTTTGCAGCAGACCAATGTCCCTCACAAGGCTTTTGTATAAACCTGGAGAGGATTCCGACAGCAAACAAAATGTCTGGTTTGGTAGTAGTTAGGTAGTTGAGACTTCCTACAAGCTGTCTATGCTTTGTTGCATCCTCAAAATCTTTTCCTTCAATAGATGTGATCTTTAAGTTTTGTTCCACTGGAGTAGTAAGAGGATTGCATTCTGTCATGCCAAACCTGTTCAACAGATCTCCAATGTACTCCTTTTGAGAAAGAAATATGGACTTCGGATGTTGGGTTACTTCAATACCAAGATAGTAATGAACATAGCCCAAATCAATCATTTCAAAACTTTTCCCCAATTCCTTCTTTGTAGCTTTCATTGTTCCCTGTCATCAAAATATCATCTACATATACCACAAGATATACAACTGCTTTGCCAACTTTCTTGGCAAATAAATTTGCATCATCAAGATCATAATGTTTGAAATTGAGTTTCAGAAGATGCTCAGTTAGTTTTTCATACCAGCCTCGTGGTGCTTGTTTGAGGCCATACAAGGACTTCACAAGTTTGCATACTTTATGTTCATGTCCTTTCACAACAAATCCTTTAGGCTGTGAAATAAAAACATTCTGTTTTAGATCTCCATTCAAGAAAGCAATTTTTACATCCATTTGATGGACTTTCCAACCGTTCTGAGCTACTAGGGCAAAGAGTGTCTAGATGGTAGCCCATTTTGCTGTGGTTATCTGTAGACAAGTTCAATTCACAATCATAAGAAACATCCATATCAACAGGTGAATTAGAGTCATCTACATCACCTCCATTTTGCCGGTTTGAATTTCTAGTTCCTGTCTTTCCAACCTCATCAGGATGAACATTTTCAAGTGTCTTTGTTAGCCACTTTTGGGGACCTTTCTTAGATGGTCCAGGCTGCTCCGTTGATTGAGTTGGGACTGAATCAAGGTTTAGTCTCCCAATTCTATCAATCACATCACTTACAGCATCATCTGTTGTTGGATTTTCATGTAGGGGAAAGTGTTCTTTAGAAGAAGATTCCACATGTTGATCTAGTATAGGAATCCCCCCTTCAAGATGTGGAATCTGATTATCAAATTCTTGAAATGATTTTGCTTTTGCGAATCTATCCAAGCAATCAAGTTTCTGCTCAACAACATTGTCAGTTTTGGATGATTTAAGAAAAATTACATCTCTAGATACAACAAACATTTTATTTACTTCATCATAGAGATGGTATGCTTTGGAGGTGTTTGAATACCCCAAGAAGATACACTTACGACTTCTTG
>APFE031597028.1:92494-134242 GCA_000404065.3 Pinus taeda
ATTATTTTGCAATTCAAGAGTAAAGAGTTTAATCATGAGTTGAACAACTTCAAGTGCAGAATGTGAGTCATAGAGTTCTTTCAGCTTTTGTAAGGCTTCGAAAGCAGTTGAAAATGGCGTAATATGGTGACTCACCTCTTCACTTACATATGTTGTGATTAATGCATAGGCTTTGTTGTTCTTGTTTTCCCAAATGGTGAGCTCTTTGTCTGATGTAGGTTGTTCTGGCTATTTGTCTCTGTCTCCAATGCACACTCCTTTCCACAGGTCATTGAAAATGAGGGTGTGTTTTATCATATGGGACCACTCAGGATAGTTCTCCTTGCCAGTGAGAACTATTCCCACAATGGATATGATTGAATGCATACTTTAACAAAAACTTTTGCTGCAAAACTTTTACTCTTAATGGGAAAATAAAATTATTCTGATATGACTGGATAGTAAATTCAACTTGACACCAAATGTCAATACCCAAGACTGTAAATACAAAATTCTGCACACCGCATCCAACACTTCATGCCACAGTGCTTTGACCCACCACCTAATTTTTAAAAAACCTATTCGACACATGGCATTAGACACATTTTACATGCCAAAACACTTCAACGCATACACAAAGGCAGCGCTTCCAGTGTACATACAATGTAATGATATCAGCAGCGTAAATATCAGAAGCCTTACATGGCATTCGACACATTTTACATGCCAAAAAAACTTCAACGCATACAATGATAGAAACGTTAATATAATGTAATGAGACCAGCATTATGGTACCAACGTGAATACAATGCCAAAAACTTCAATGCATACAATGATACCAGCGTAAATATAATGCAATGATACCAGCGTTATAGTACCAACGTGAAGATGCTAGCCAACCATTCACATTTCCACGCCAATTTTATAATATCTATGATGGCTACCAACATTTCCATGCCTTTAGTATTATTCTTGTCCGTTAACCTGTTCTCTCTAGCGTGGTCCGGAGGCGAGGCTCTATCAGAAACCCCAAGGCTGTTATTTTGAATTCTCATACGAAGGTTTAGTTTGGCTCCATGGCTCGTACCAAACAGACAGCTCGTAAGTCCATGGGAGGAAAGGCTCCCAAGAAGCAGCTCACCACCAAGGGCAGCCACACCATGCTCTCAGAGCTCACGTACCATCAACGTAGTAGCGTTTTACACCATTCACGTAGTAAACTCTTGCAGCAACACTCCCTTAAGGCATTCAATGCAACAGCATGGCCTCAAGGCATTCAATGCAGCGATTCAGAAGGTTTTCAAAGTTGAGGCATGGCAGAAATGGCGCAGAATCAATTATGGTAGATAGAATCCACAGGGGTAGTGGACAGAGAGCGCGGTAGGCAGAAGGGAGTTACAAATAATTTTCCAAGCTGGCTTTGATACCATGTCAAGCCAGGCAGTAACTCCTTGAAACAAATTGATTCATATATCATTCCTTCAGGTTGGTCTTTATTATATACATGAGGGAGAGACTGTTCACTTCATCTCCCGATGACTGCTCATATTACTTATTATTTATTTATATTATATTCACCCAATCTTGATGATTAGGTGTCAACAAACTGGTTAAAACAAAGCATCAATATCATGCTGGATTGTTACAGCCATTACCCATTCTGGAATGGAAATGGGAGACTATATCCTTAGATTTCATTATTGGTTTACCCCACACAAGGAAGTAGCATGATTCTATTATGGTTCTGGTAGACAAGTTAAGTAAAACAACCCACTTGATACCTATGAAATCCACTTTCAAAACAGTGGAAATCGCAGAAATATCTATGAAGGAAATGTTTCGCTTACATGGGATATCCAAGGTAGTGATATCGGATGGAGATGTAAAATTCACATCCACTTCTGGAAGGCTCTTTTCGCAGGACTAGTTACTCAAGTCTAGTTTATTACTACCTACCATCCTCAAACGGATAGATAGATTGAACAAGTAAACTAGGTATTAGAAGACATGCTACCCATGTTGGTGATGTAGCAGCCACATAAATGGGAGGACTACCTCCATCTGGTGGAATTTTCATATAACAACAGACATCACGAATCACTAGGCATGAGCCCTTTTGAGGTATTGTACGAAAGAAAGTGCAGAGTACCCATAGACTAGAAAAACCCAATAAATAAGCTAGCACTAGGTCCTGACATGCTAACAGAACTAGAGGAGGTTGTTAAGAAGGTCTGACAAAACTTAAGGGTAGCTCAAGATAGACAGAAGATGTATGCGGATAAAAAAAGGACTTACTGGGTATTTCAACCAGGAGATCATGTCTACCTGAGGGTGAAGCCTCAAAAAAGTTCCCTGCAATGGCAAGGTTGTGCCAAATTAGCGCCCCGATACTGCGGACCATTTCAGCTCTTAGAAAAAATTGGACCGGTGGCCTATAAGTTAGCGCTACCAAGCCACAATCGGGTCCAAAATGTATTTCATGTATCCTTACTAAAGAAATATGTGTATAACTCTCAGCCCATTATTGATTGGGGAAATATTTAGGTAAAGCGGTTAAGGAGTAAAGGTTGGACATATATATGTATATATATACATATACATCTTTTGTTTTGTTTATATATAAATAGATGTAATTGAGAATTGTTTTATGGTGCAGGTCGAACCGAAAGGAGAGTTCTTGGCCGAACCTCTTCGTATTCTCGATCAGCGGGAAACCATCTTGCGGAAGTGAACCATCACCCAGGTTAAAGGGCAATGGAAGCACTTTAGCCCGGAAGAGGCTACTTGAGAAAATGAGGAATTTATGCGAAAGGCTTATCCCACATTATTTTTCGAGGAGGAAGAAAACACGAGGAATGGTGTTGTGCATGGGGGGAGATGTAATACTCCTAAATTGCATAAAGTTTCACAAAAATTATTATGTTTGTTTTTACTAAAAAAATATTTTTAAGTGTTATTTAGTTTGATAAAGACTAAAAAAGTTATTAGCAAGAACCAAGAAACAAATATAGTAATTACCTAAATTATAAAGGGCAATACATTAAATAAAAGATAAAAACCGTTTATTCATTTAAGAAAAGAGTTGCCAAAAAGTGGTTACCCTCTACTTGATAAAGGTAATATAGAACATTACCTTTCTCCATTCAGTAATAAAGTTTCCAACATTTTGTTAAATAAAGAATTAGGATCCATTTTGTTGAGAAACGGAAGCATGAAAACGATGTAGAAACATATCTGGCGATACGTTGATCGAGAGCGAATGTTGGGCGAGTCAATTGGTGTTTCCTGTAAGATTCTATCTTCACTGTTGGCCTCCCTTCCCTGCAGACCACTCAACCAATGTTGTTAAAAGACGTAAGGCAAAGGCCAGCCAGGCAGACTGCAAATATTGATTATTCTGACAGCAGAGTTCAGGATTATAAAATTCTATCTTCACCCTACGAAATTCATCTTCATTATTGGCCTCACTTACCTGCAAACCCACCAACCAATATTAAAAGATATAAGCCGAAGAACAGCGAGGCAGACTGCAAATAATTGATAAATCTGACCCCAAAATTCGGTATAATTAATGGAGTGCGGTGCTCGGTGATTTAAGAAGAGGACGGGGCACTCGGATTGCTCCTATTCTCGGTGGTGAGCATCAGAAAATTATTTCGCAATGTCTTCCTCTTGGCGGCCTCTTGTCTATGGAGTTGTCTATAATGCGACTTTTTGGAGATTTCGGTGATGGAATCCGGCGGAAGAAATGAGGTTAAATCTTGATTTTTAGCAGTTAAAATGGTTTTTTAACTGCATATTTGGATTCAGCGCCCTGAAAAACCCCTGGGACAGAAACTAGCTATCAAACTTGGGATTCCAATGAATTGCTGCCGGATTTTGACCGGAAAAATCCGCCGGAAAGGCTTTCAAAAAGTCGCGTTATAGACTACTGCCTTGTCTATTGTTCGTGTGAAATAGTCCTCGCTGCTATGAAACTTGTAATTACAGCAATACATATCACTACATCCCATCTCCGGATTCCACGCCTTGCAGCCATTCATGACCTACCAATGCCACAGTGCATTAATTCAACATGTACTAAAATTTGAATTTGTCAGTAAATAGGAAGGCTTTGTTTGAAATTTAAATGAAGCACGCCTGTTTATGATATTATTTTTAATGCAAACCCACCGTTTCCTAAATACCCAACAAGGTTGAGCAGAAAATGATAATTCGCAGGGAGAGAGGAGATTGATTGGACCCATAAATTTAGGGTTTACACTGCGAACATGTTTCAAGGCATGTTCACTTGTTTGTCTGAGCCTTCTTCAGATTTTTCCCGCTACGAGAACAAATGTATTATAGTGCCAAGTGTATTTTCTGAAGAAATTCCAGTCTGTGGCAACTATTGCTTTTCCTGTAAATAGTTAATTTTATCTTACGACCTTGTCTTATTTTTTCATCCCAAAGCAATATGAAAACAAATGTATTACAGGTAGCAAAAAATGAGCAGGCGCTTAAATCCACATTGATGAAATTAATCTCAGAAGTTGGTAATGGCGATAGAACCCGACCACAAACTCATGTTAAGGAACTTTAACAAGCGTATGTTGGAAGGTTTATGTTGGGAAATGTTTTTTCTTAACATTGTTATGCACAGTGAGAATGGATAGTTAAATTGTATATGTTATGAATATTTTGGAATGTGCTTACAGTATTCATGTGTTTTTATTAGTCTTCGCTAAGGCTAACCATGGTTTATTCATTTAAATTATAATGTTTAATTGAAAAACAAAAAATTATTTGAAAAAATGTTTTTAAATATTTGATTAGATCATAATGTCATATGTATTAAGTCAAAAACTAAAAAAAATTGATATTTCACTGCATAATATTAGGCAAATTGGATTTACTCAACATTGAAGGGACATTGTCTATTATTTAATTATATGTTATGTTACCCCTTCCGTTTTCCAAAAGTTAACAAGAGGCATATATAGTATGGCGAAGTGATAATATCTATTAAATGCCTACTCTATGGTCTTATACAATTCATGTAACAATGATGCATAGTTTTATTGGTTGATTGTGATGTTTAATACCTGGTTTAGATATTTGATTATCGATGTACTTTGTATTAAATGTGTCACCAATCCTCGGACATTTGGCCTCTCACTAGTCGTTTACCTGTGTACTTTTTGATCTAACAGTAGAGGTGTGGAGAGTTCGGTTTTGGTAACCAACTCGTTCCTAGGCTCTGGGGTCAGTAATCCATTCTGCCATTCCACTAGCATTTCACTCATGCAACCCACTAACATGGCGCTGGGGTTTCACATTGATTTTCTGGTTCTTTACTTACAAGTAACCATCAATTACAGGAAACTAATGTTACTCTCGATTGCCATGTTGTGGTGCTTCCTTATAAGGTTTTGTCTCTTATTATGTGCTCGGCCTATACAAGGATTTTCAGGTTCCACCGGTAGTCCGCTACCAGTGAGGAGCGAAACCAAGTTGAGGAACTTCTCCAGGTAAGAGAAGTATTGCAATTTCCTCACACATAAAATTTCACACTTTATTATATATTTGTTCATCCTCAAGTATGGTATTTTGTCGTTGGAGGGGTCAAAGTTCAACATCTAATCTTGGGCTATCATGCAGGTAAAACACCAATTTGCACACCACTACTCACCTTTATGAGTTAGTTTTTCCCACCAAAACTTGGGGATTTGATTTTAACTATTATTCATTTTCTTTTGCGGGTTGGATTCCTTATTGAATTTCTTTCTCCTAGCAACAAGCTCTCAGCTAGGTTTGCACTTGGAATCTTACTACTTTCTCCTTACAGGTTATTTCATTCCCTTCCAGACTTGAAGGAGGGTTCTCATGGTTTTTCCTTTCCCGAAACCTAGGGTTTCCTTCGAGATGCATTTAAGGAACCCTACTGGTTGAAACTTTTATTAGTTTAGCATTGTTGATGTTTTACTCTATAGTAATGACCCACTTTACACTTTTTGTCAACTGACAAGGGTTGTACAATATTATTATAATTCTTTATAGCTTGATATGCAAGTGTCAGTGTTGGCTAATTTTTCTTCTTATTGTAATTTCTAAGTTTTGGTTCTATAATCATGACCCACATAGGGTTTGTTTTCCTTGTATTAAGTTTTCAATCTCTGTTTGGACAGTTTTAATACCTTTGTACTGGTTATGACATTGAGGGTTATATATATATATATATATAGACTATCTATCTCTTCTCTGCTTTAGTTGAAGCTCTTGAATTGGATTAATTCTATACAAACAAAAATTAATTATTTTTGTCTTTCTTTTTTTCTAGATTTAAAGTGGTAATTGTAGCAACAAGAAAATTCCTTTCTCGTAATCTTTCTTGTAATATATGTTGGTTGTCTTTGTTGGTTTTGGCACTAGAGTATCTCAATTTAGCTTGAAACAATTGGTTAATTTTTTCTATTATAGCATCATTCCAACAATATTCAGTGATCTGTGTACATGTGGTTATGGGTTAACATATTAGTATTCATTTAATGGTGTTATTTCCAGTTAATATTTCTTATTCTTTTCCCTTGACAATGGCTAGTGGCGGGCAAGACCTAGGTTGTCCGAGGCTTGCCCACCACCCTAGGGTGTTTAGCTCGGTATCATTTGTCTATTTTAGGGACTATCCTTTGACTAACTTTAGTTGTTGGTACGAGGCTTAACCAAAACCAACACAGACTATACCCTTCAATACTTCTATACATTCTTTATACTTTCATATTAGACCCAGGTCCTCTCTCTCTCTCTCTCTCTCTCTCTCTCTCTCGGGTTCTCCATCTTTCCTCACACACCCATAATAGGGAAGGCATTTGTTTATTAAATCTTTTAATGAAATTCCAGAGGAATTTTCCTAACATAATTAACACTCTTTTCTTTTCCTATTAAAAAGAAGCTCAATTATCTCAATACTATAATTTAACATAATTTCTTCTATGTTTTGTAGTGACGCTAACTACCTTAAGAAATTCCATTCCTCATTATGCACAAAGATTTTTTTTTTTAACTAAAAGTCCCTTTCTTATTGTAACACAGAGGTTTCTGTAAAGAAATAAAACTCCCTTTCTTATTATAACATAGAGGTTTTTGTAAACATAACAACATTCATTTTGCATTATATCACAAAGTTTTCAATAAAAGAAACTGAGCAAGTAGTTAAACACCACAAAGGTACTTATCTTTCCTTATCCAGTCTTTCAGGAAGATCAATCAAGAGGGATTATTCCACCCAACCACCAGACTGGAAATGATGTCCAGTCTCCCCCTGATATTTCTCCCCTCCAGACATGTATAGAAACCAAATCTTTGAGATAGTTTGTTCTTGAACCTCAAGACTACACAAGTCTAGTCCAGAACTCTCCACTTAAGGATATTTTTGTGGGTTCCACTGACTCTATGTCTAGCTCAAGAACACCTTAACCTTGTAGTGTCCTCCGCGAGGTAAAAATAGTCCCATCTTTCTTTCTCTCAATCCTCCAACCTTCATTTCCATCCTTGGATCTTTTTCCCACTAAGACGTAGTTTTTCCATCTCTAGAGAGAGAGGAAAAGATAATTGTCTCTAACTGTCTTGGAGGTTCGAAATTTCATTTTTAACTTTTATTTTAGTTCCTTTTCCATGACTTCCAAAACATATCCTCATAATTCATTTCCAAATTAAATTGTCTTTATATCATAAAGTGTTACTAGGCTTCTTTCACTAGGCCATGGGTTATTAAGTCTTTTAAAGTAAAAGTAACCAGCAGTAAAATAAATATTTATAGCAACTAGGGTGTTACATCTTCCCCCCTCATGTGAAACACCATCCTCAGTGTTTATTCCAACCTTTTGGAACAGGTCAGGCTATGCCTTTCACATCAAATCTTCATCCTACCAGGTGGCCTCTTCCGGACTGAAGTGCTTCCATTGCACTTTAACGTAGATGATAACTCACCTTTGTAGCATTGTTTCTCTCTACTCGAGAATATGCAAAGCCTCTACCAGAAATTATTTGTCTGGTTCGACCTATGTCACAATTATCACATGTCATTAGCTCATGCTTAGTATAATTTATATTCATATAATTCAAATTACAAAATTAAATTTTATCTTCACATCTTACCAGTTAATCACATGCATGGGATCATATAAATATTTATTCAACAATGAAACATGAAACACATTATGAACCGGAATATTACCAGGTAGTGCAATTTTGTATGCTATCGGTTGATTCTTTCAAAAATCTGGAAAGGTCCACAATATTGGGGTAATAATTTTGCACAACCACCCCACTGTAAGGTACTCTTCCTAGGCTTAACTCATATGTAAATATGATATCCTACATGGAATTCCCTGTAGGTTATTTTAAAATTTGCGTAAGTCGTTTGCCTGTCTTAGAAAACTTTTAAATTTTGTTGCACTTTCCTCACTGCTTGCTCCATTTCAACTAGCACGTCAGGTTCTAGTACTAATTTATCCTCAGGGTTGTTCCAATTGATTGGTACCTTGCATCTTTTCCCATACAACACTTCAAAAGGAATCATTACATATGATTCATGATAGCTATTATTATATGCAGATTCAACTAAGTGGATATATTCCTCACACTTAGTTGGATGCTACAAAAAAGACATTCTTAGCATATCCGTAAACACTTGGTTAACTATCGCAATCTGTCCATTAGTCTGAGGATGATACATGGTACTAAACTGAATCCGTGTATCCAAACTTGTAAAAAGGGATTTCCAAAATGTGGAGGTAAATTTTACATGCCTATCTAAAATCACCACTTTGGGTATACCATGTAACTGGAATATTTATTTCATAAATATATCAACAATTTTGACTATTTTATATGTATATTTGGCTGGTATAAAATGGGTTGTTTTGCTTAACTCATCCACCACTACCATGATGGAATCATTCTGCTTTTTAGATCTAGGCAGACTTGTAATAAAGTCTAAAGTGATTGTATCTCATTGCCACTCAGGAATAGGTAATGGATGGAGTAACCCAACAGGGTGTTGGTGTTCCGCCTTAACTCACTGACACTCTGAGCATTTAACCAAATACCTAGTCATGTCTTTTCTCATAACTCGGCAGAAGTAATCATTTTTCATTACATAAAACAACTTTTGATACCTGGGGTGCGCATCATACAGACTTCTGTGCAACTCGTCTATCATAAATTTCTTAATAGAGGTTTGGTTAAGAACATATATCGTACCTCTAAAGGTCAACAAATTATCACTGTTTATGCCATACTCTAATTTCCTTCCATAGTTTTGTGTTTAACTAGTCTGTTGCCATAATAATTTATATTCGGGGTGTTTATGGGTAGTTTCCTTAATGATTTCAGAAAATTTGGATTCTATTTGACTATAATAAATCTCATACACACAATGTAATATTCTGCTTAGCGCACCAGCCAAACGATTCTCTTTCCCCTTAAGATGTCTTATGTAAAAGTCAAATTGGCCTAAACATGTAGTCCACCTAGCTTGGTGTGCATTTAAATTAGGCTATTTGAAGAATCTCATTAAACTACTATGCTCAATCATCAAAATAATTTTTTTCCCAACAAATAATGACATCATACTTTTAGGGCATGAACAACTGTCGTTAGTTCCAAGTCGTAAGAAGAATATCACTGTTCATGATCTTTAATTTGTGTGAATCATATGCTATTACTCTACCTTCCTGTATCAAAACCCTTCCTACACCTTCTTGACAAGCATTTGTACAAACAATTAACTCTTTCTTTGCGTCTGCCACTTTTAATATGGGGGATGTTGTCAACAAGTGTTTTAGATGTTCAAAACTTTCTTGACATTCTGATGTCCACTTGAAAGCTCTTCCTTTCCTCTACAGAGAAGTTATGGGGTATGCAATTCTGAAATCCCCTCAATAAAGTGATGATAATACCCATCTAGGCCCATAAAATATTAGATGTTCGCAACATTTTTGGGGGCATACCACTCCATGATAGTTTTAATATTCTTGGGATCCACAACTATGCCTTCATATGAAATGATGTGCCCCAAGTATTCGATTTGGTCTTTATAAAATTCACATCTATTTTAGCATAAAGTTGGTGATCTTGCAATGTTTGTTGTACTATCCTCAAATGTTTTTCATGCTCCTCCAAGTTCTTTGAGTAAATCAGAATATCTTCAATAAAATTCAAAACAAATTTGTCTAGGTAAGGATGGAATATACCATTCATCAAACTCATAAATGTTGTTGGGGTATTAGTGAGCCCAAAGGGTAGCACCATGAATGATGGGTTCGAAATGTTGTCTTACAAGTGTCTCCATCCTTTATTCGTAACTCATGGTATCCTAATCATAGATCAATTTTTTAGAACATACTAGCCCCTCTAACTTGATCAAATAGATCATCAATCCTTAGTAGAGGGTATTTATTTTTTATGGTAAGCTTTTCAAATATCTACAGTCAATACATAATCATAGAGTACCATATTTTTTTTTTTTTGCAAATAATACAGGGGCTCCCCAAGGTGACACACAGGAAAATGTATCCTTTATCAACGAGCTCCTGTAGTTGCATTTTTAATTCTGTTAATTCAGGTATAATCATATGATATGGAGTCCTTGATAGAGAGGTCACTCATGGGACTAACTCTATGATAAAATCAATATCTTGCTTAGGTGGCAGTCCAAGTATTTCTTTCGGAAATACATCAATAATTTCTGGAATAACTGACATTTTTTCCAAGGAAGTTATCTTGTCCTTAGAGTTGGTATAACTCACTTGCATGGCATAAATTTGGCAACCTTTCTGAAAATATTTTCCTAACTGGTTAGGAATAATAGGCCGCAATTTAATATCTCTTTTAACACCTTTAATATCCTGTATAATGCCTTCTTCCTTAAGGAAACTAACAATTCCATCCTTATAGTTCAATAGATACCAATGCATCTCTAATGAGTCCATTCCAAATATCACATTGTAGGATCCTGAGGATAACATGTTTAAATCCACTCTAGTTTATTGTCCAATTATTTCAGTAGGGCAGTTCTCTATCTTGATGGTCACCCTTCTTTTGGTTTTAATGGCCAATTGCACTAGCCCATGGGGGCTTCACTCATGGAGTAATACGATACCACGTGGGTTCATATTGGGGAATATATATTTAGGAAAAAATGACATAATATATTGGGGGATATATAGGGGGCAAAGGATTTTTGTATTGGCACGTATAAAAGATGGAGTTCAAAGTTAATGAAAAATATAAAGGTGTATACAAATGGTTAATGAAAAAATGAATACCTACAATATTTAGTGAAAGTAGGGGTTTTCTAAATTGGGAAGGCATATTGGGTTCATATTGCTAGGATGTTAAATACCACGATTTTTAGAGGTGTTTTCAAATATGTAGTCAAATTAGGTGTATTATATAGTATGCCATGAATGCACGTGATATGTGAGAGGTTCATTGAGTGAAACCTCCGTGCACTAACCAAGGGTTTTTGAATTTAATCATTTGCAAATGACATGATTCTACATTCTTCACACAAACATAACTAAAACTTGTACGTAAATCATTTAAAATAGAAGCACAATGATTAGCTATTTTACCTTCACATTCTATCATTGTAGGTTTATATCCATTTTGATTATCATCCAAGGCTGCATTAATCCTTGGTATGTTCTTTTCCACCTCACCAACTGTAGAAGCTTCTTGTATGTTGGCAACTTGTTTTGTCCAGACAAGATGTTGGAAATTTTTATAATAATGGGGCTCCCCACATCCCTAGCATTGTAAATGATGTTTTTTCTATCGATTATCTCCTAGTTTACATGCTACTTATGCTTGTTTGATGTTATTTTGTAATTCAAATTTTTGTTGATTCCTTCCTGTGGACGTATTCTATTGTTTTTGGTTCACATTTTTTCCAC
This sequence comes from Pinus taeda, assembly GCA_000404065.3. Taxonomy (NCBI): domain Eukaryota; kingdom Viridiplantae; phylum Streptophyta; class Pinopsida; order Pinales; family Pinaceae; genus Pinus; species Pinus taeda. The sequence goes on from APFE031597028.1 coordinate 104,413, forward strand.
TAGCAACTTTTGCAATTTTATTATTCATAAAACTATTTAGTCCCTTCTTTTTTACCACACTTCCACCACCTTCTCCATTATGCTTCATTTGCTAATAGCATATTCGAGATTTTTGAATGGCCTCGTCCATTGTTTCAGATTGTCAAATTCTAGTTTCTCCTTCATGAAGAAAGGTAAACTACTAATGAAACACAACACTTTATCTTTCTCTTCCTGAATGTATGGAACATACATTAGTAAGGACATAAACTTAGTTACAAACTCATCCATAGTCAATTGGCCTAGTCTTAAATCGTGAACATCTTTTTCTTTTTCATCATAAAACCATTCGGTCAAGTATTTATCCTTAAAATGTTTCTAAAAGTCATTCCAAGTTATCTCCTGTTCTTCAATTCCCTGAACCATTTTGATTTCTCCGCACAACAGGGTAGCTTTACCTTGTGATTGATAAATTTCCAACTTGGACTTTAAATTATTATCACATTCATAGATGTTAAAATACTTATTCATGTTAACCAGTCAAGCCTCAGTTGCCCCTTTGGCTTCACCATCAAATGTTGGGGGCTTTATCTTCTTGAAGTTCAAATTTCTTTCTCTTGGGCACCTTTGTCACTGGAAGCGTTATCAAACCTCCCTTCATCATCATTTCATCCTCCTTCAAATTCTTCAATATCCTCCCTTTGTCGAAGTACTTCAGAAATGTTCCCATTACAGACACTCGGGTTTGGCTCTCACTCATCCTATTTGGCTGACAAGATTTTCAATATTCTCTCTTGTTCTTACCTTATTATTTCATTTTCAGCTCTTAAATTAGTCCTTTCAACTTGCAACCATTGAACTGTTTCCAGCAATGCTACATTATCTTTCCAAGACTCCTCTCCCAATTGCACCCACATATGAAGATTAACTTCGATATAGGGTGCATCTGGTCATGTTGGTGGTCATGTTCCTCTATGCATGTTGTGTCTTACTCTGTGCACATTAACATATTGGTTACTCTTTAGTTTCCAAATAAGGCCACAATGTTGAAACTAGGATCTCATACCACTTTTCACTTGTGCTATGTCAAAACCCAAAAAAAAACTCTATTTAACCACATAATATTATGCAAATTGGATTTACCATGAGCAACATTAAGTGGAGATTTTCTATTATTTAATTGTATGTTATGTTACCCCTTTATTTTCTTTTCAAACATTAACAACAAGAGGCATATATGTATATCGTTATAATTATGGTGAAGTGATAATATTTATTAAACACCTACTCTACACCCCCTATGCAATTCCTGTAACTATGATGCATAGTTCGACTGGTTGATTGTGATGTTTAATACCCTGTTCAGATATGTGATTGTTGATGTACCTTGTATTAAATGTGTCACCGACCCTAGGACATTTGGCCTCCCATTGATCATCCACTTGTGTACCTTTTGATCTAACGGTGGAGGTGTGGAGAATTCAGTTTTGGTAACCAACTTGTTCCCAGGCTCAGGGTCAATGTTCATTCTACCATTCCACTAAGGTTTCATCTCTGCAACCCACTACCATGGCATCAAGGTTTCACACTGATTCTATGGTTATTTACTTATAATTAACCATTCAATTACATGAATTATGAATGTTACTCTCAATTTTCATGTTGTTGTGGTTCCTTCTAAGGTTTTGTCTCTTATTGTTTGCTCAGCCTGTATAGGCATTTTCAAGTTCCACAGGCATCTCGTTACCAGCGAGGAGTGAAACCAAGTTATGGAATTTCTCTACGTAAGAGAAATATTGAAATTTCTTCCCACATAAAACTTTATACTTTATCACATATTTGTTCATCCTCAATTATTGGATTCTGTCGTGACTCGTTATAGGGGTCAAATTTCAACACCTAATATTTGGATACCATGCAGGTAAAACACCAATCGACGCGCCATTGCTCACCATTATGAGTTTTTTTTTTCCCACTAGAACTTGGGGGTTTGATTTTAACTATTTTTTATTTTCTTTTGCAAGTTGGATTCATTATTGAATTACTTTCTCCTAGCAACAAGCTTGTAGCTAGGTCTGCATTTGGAATCTTATGGCTCCTTTCTACTTCTAGGGTATTTCATTCCCTTCCAGACTTGAACGAGGGTTTTCAAGGTCTTTCCTTTCCCAAAACTTGGGGTTTTATTGGGATTTCCTTCCAGATGCATTTGAGGGACCTTGCTAGTTGAAAATTTTCTCAGTTTAGCACGTCTAATGTTTTACTATTTATTAATGACCTCATCCATGTTTTTTGTCGACTAGCCAGGGTGGTACATCAGTAATATAATTTTATGTAGCTTTACATGCAACTGTTGATGTTGGCTAATTTTTCTTGTTACTCTAATTTCTAAGTTTTGGTTCTATAATCACGACCCACAGAGGGTTTGTTTTTCTAGTATTAATTTTTTAGTCTCCGTTTTGACAGTTTGAAGACCTCTGTACCGATTATGACATTATATATAATATATATATATATATTAATATATATTATATTTAATATATAATATAATATATATATATATATATATTGACAATCTCTCTCTACTCTACTTCGGTTGAAGCTCTTGAATGGGATTAATTCTAAACATATGGAAAATAATTATTTTTGTCTTTCTTTGTTTTTGGAGTTAAAGTGGTAGTTGTAGCAGCAATAAAATTCCTTTCTCGTAATGTTTCTTGTAATATATGTTGAATGTATTTGTTGGTTCTGCTACTAGAGTATTTCAATTTAGCTTGAAACCACTGGTTAATTTCTCTGTTGTAGCATAATTCCAACAATATTTGGTTATTTGTGTACATGTGAGTTTGGGTTAAAATCTTAGTATTCATTTGATTGTATTATTTATGGTTAATATTTCTTATTATTTTCCCTTAACAATTCCCAACAGTGGTAAAGACATGGGTTGTCTGGGACTCGCCCACTGCCCTAGGGTGTTTAGCTCAGTATCTTTTTGTCCATTTTCTGGACAGTTCTTCGACCAACTTCAGTTGTTGGTATGAGACTTAACTAGAACCCACAGAAACCATACCCTTCAATACTTATGTACATTATTTATGCTTTCAACATTAGACCCATATCATCTCTCTCTTAGGTTCTCCATCTTAATCATGCATGCATAATAGGGAAGACATTTATTTATTATTTTTTTAAGGAAATTCTGGAGAATTTTTCCTACCATAATTAATAGTATCTAACTCATTTCTTTTCCTGCTAAAATAAAACTCGATTATCTCAATACCATAATTTAACAAAATTTCCTCTATGTTCTGTAGAGATGCTAACTACCTCAAGGAATTCCATTCCTTATTATTGCATAGAGGTTTCTGTAAAGAACTAAAATTCCCTTTCTTATTATAACACAAAGTTTTCTATAAAGAAACAAAATTCCCTTTCTTATTATAACATAAAGCTTTTTGTAAACAAAACAACATTCATTCCTTATTATAACGTATATTTTTCTATAAAAGAAACCAAGAAAGAAGTTAAACACCACAAATGTACTTATTTGTCCTTATCTGGCCTGTCAGGAAGATCAATCAGGAAGGATTGTTCCACCCAACCGCGAGACTAGCAATGATGTCTGGTCTCCCCCTGAGATTTCTCCCATCTAGACATTTATAGAAACAAAATCTTTGTGATAGTATGTTCCTAAACATCAAGACTGCACCAGTCCAATCGATAGCTCTCTACTCAATGATCTTTCCAAAGTTTCCATTGTCTCTATGACCAACTTAAGAACACCTTATCCTCACAGCATCTTTCCAACCTTCACAACGTCCTATGCAAGGTAACAATTTTCTCATCTTTATTTCTCTCAATCCTCTAGCCTTCATCTCCATCCTTGGATCCTTTTCCCATTGAGATGCAGTTTTTCCATCTCTAGGGAGAGAGGAAAAGACAAATGTCTCTAACTGTTTTGGATGTTTGAAATTTACTTTTTAATTTTTATTTTAGGTCCTTTCTCATGAATTTCAAAATGTATCCTCGTTATCCATTTCCAAATTAAAAATTTCTTTTTATCATAAATTTGTACTAGGCCTCTCTCATTGTGCAATGAGTTAATAAATCTTGTAAAGTAAATGTAACCAGCAGTAAAACAAATATTCACATCAACTGGGGTGTTACATCTTGCCCCCCTCATGCGAACATTGTCTGCGGTGTTTAGTCCAGCCTTATGGAACAGGTCTTGATATGCCTTTTACATGAAATCTTCATCCTCCGAGGTGGACTCTTTTGAGCTGAAGTGCTTCCATTGCACTTTAACTTGGATGATATCTCACCTTTGTAGCATTATTTCTCTCTACTCAAGAAAATGTAGGGGTTCTACCAAAGATTCTTCGTCTAGTTCAACTTGTATCATAATTATCACTTGTCATTAGCTCATGGTTATTATAATTTATATTCGTACAATTCAAATTACAAAATTAAATTTTACGTGCACATCTTACTAGTTAATCACATGCCTAGGATCATATATATATTTTTTCAACAATGAAACATTAAACACATTATAAACCTGGATATGACTAGGTAGTGCAAGTTTGTATGCTATTGGTCTGATTCTTTCCAAAATATGGAAAGGTCTACAATATCAGGGTGCTAATTTTGCAGAACCCCTCCACCATAAGGTACTCTTCCTAGGCTTAACTCGTATCTAAACATGATCTCCTACATGGAATTCCCTGTGGATCCTTTTTCTGTTTGCATAAGTATTTTGCCTGTCTTGTGTAGCTTTTATTTTTATCATACTTTCCTCACTTCTTGCTCCATTTCAGCTAGAATGTTAGGTCCTAGTACTAATTTATCCTCAGGGTTGATCCAATTGATGGGTACCCTACATCTTTTCCCATACAACGCTTCAAAAGGACTCATTCCTAATGAATCATCATAGCTATTATTATATGCAAATTCAACTAAGTGGAGATATTCCTCCCACCTAGTTGGCTATTTCAAAACATACATTCTCATTATGGGATTTTTGAGGTCTAAAATGGGCCTCCTAAGGAAATTATAAAATAATAGTGGAAATAATAAAATAAAATTTGATTACATCAAATTTCAGAGGGAAAAAAAGAAAAACTAGTTTTTCAACTTATCTCCCTATGGATTTACTCAAATTTCAAGAGGAAACACTTGTTGGATGTATAATTTGATTCCTCATCTAAGGAGTACCCATGTTGCATAGTTTCGATGGACCCTACTACACGAAAAATGAGAAATACATGAAAAACGTGATTGCAATCACATTTTTTCATGTATTTCCCATTTTGTTTGTAGCAAGGTCCATTGAAAGTATGCAATATGGGTACTCCTTGGATGAAGAATTAAATTTTGCATCCAATGAGTACTCCCGCTCGAAATTTGAGTAAAACTTTAGGAATATAAGTTGAAAATATGAGTTGAAAAATTAGTTATATTATTTTATTATTTTTTAATTTTTTTACTTTTTTACTCCAAAAATGGTCAATCATCCCCCATGGTTGACATCATCATCTTGAATCCTATTGTTTCTTATAAAGTTTATTTTGGTTGTACATTTTTCTTAGTAGGCCCATTTTAGACCTCAAAATGCCCCTAATGTAGCATATTTGCCAACACCTGGTTAACTTGCTCATTCTATCCGTTAATCTGAGGATGATATATAGTGCTAAATTAAATCCGTCTACCCAAACCCATAAAAGGGGCTTTTCAAAATGTGTAGGTAAATTAGACTAGTATAAAATGGGATGTTTTGCACAATTTATCCACCACTACCATGACAGAATCATTTTGATTTTTAGATCTAGGTAGACTTGTAATAAAGTCTAAAGTAATTGTATCCCATTTCCACTCAGGAATAGATAGTGGATGGAGTAACCTGGCAAGGTGTTTATGTTTAGCCTTAACTTGCTGGCACCCAAGGTATTTAGCCAAATACTCAGTAATGTATTTTGTCATACTTGTCCAAAAGAAATCTTTTTTCATTGTAGAAAACAACTTTTGATACCCGTTGTGGGTAGGATATGAACTTTTGTGGAATTCATCCATAATAAATTTCTTAACAGAGTTTTGGTTAGAAATATATATCATACCTCTAAAGGTCAGCAAATTATCATTTTTTATGCCAAAATCAAATGTCCTTCTAGTGTTTTTTGTCTGACTAGTTTCCTGCCATAAGAATTTATATTTGGAGTCTTTATGGGCATCTTCCTTAATATTTTCGGGAAATTTGGATTCTATTTGACTGTAAGAAATCTCATACACACAATGTAATTTTTTTCTTAGCACATCGGCCACACGATTCTCTTTCCCCTTAAGATATCTTATGTTAAAGTCAAATTCACTTAAAAATGTAGTCCACCTAGCTTGGCATGCATTTAAATTAGGCTATTTGAAGAATCTCATTAAACGATTATGATTATTCATTAAAATAATTTTCTTTCCCAACAAATAATGTCGCCATACTTCTCGGCATGAACTATTACCGTTAGTTCCAAGTCGTAAGAATTTTTTTTCTTTTCATGATCTTTCAATTTGTGTGACTTGTATGCTATTACTCTACCTTCCTACATCAAAACCCCTCCTACACCTTCTTGTCATGCTTTTGTGCAAAAACTAAACTCTTTTTCTGGGTCTTCCACTTTTAATATGGGGGCTATGGTCAAAAAATGTTTTAGATGTTCAAAACTTTGTTGACATTATGTTTGCCACTTGAAAGCTCTTCCTTTCCTCTGCAGAGATGTTATAGGGTATGCAATTCTAGAAAACCCCACAATAAAGAAGCAATAATACCTAGCTAGTCCCATAAAATACCAGATGCATACAAACCTTTTGGGGATAGGCCACTCCATGATAGTCTTAATCTTCTTGGGATCCACAACTATTCCTTCAAATGAAATGATGTGCCACAAGTATTGGATCTGGTCTTTGTAAAAATTGCATTTGCTATATTTATCATAAAGTTGTTAATCTTGCAATGTTTGCAGTACTATCCTCAAATGTTTTTCATGCTCCTCCAAGTTCTTCGAGTAATTCAGAATATCGCCAATAAAAATGAAAACAAATTTGTCTAAGTAAGGATGGAATATACCATTCATCAATCTCATACATGTTTTTTGGGAATTAGTGAGCCCAAAGGGCAGCACCATGAACTTATAGTGACCATAATGAGTTCAGGATGATGTATTACAAATGTCTCCATCCTTAATTCGTATATGATGGTGTCCCAATCGTAGATCGATTTTAGAGAACACACTAGCCCCTCTAACTTGATGAAATAAATCATCAATCCTTAGTAGAGGGTATTTATTTTTAATGGTAAACTTGTTCACTTGTATATGGTCAATAAATGGGCTACCTAAGGTGACACACTTTGGTGAATGTAGCCTTTATCAAGCAGTTCATGTAGTTTCATTTTGAGTTCTGTTAATTCAAGTATACTCATAGGATATGGAGTCCTTGGTATAGGGGTCACTCCTCGGATTAGCTCTATGGCGAAGTCGATATCTCGCTTAGGTGGAAGTCTGAGTATTTCTTCCAGAAATACATCAATATATTCTTGAATAACATGAAAGTTTTCCAAGGAAGTTATCTTATCATTAGAGTTTGTATAATCCACTTGCACGACATAAAATTGGCATCCTTTCTGAATACATTTTCCTAACTAGTTAGTAGTAATAGGTCACAATTCAATAGCTCATTTAACATCTTGAATCTCATGTCTAATGCCTTATTTCGTAAGGAAACTAACAATTTTATCCTTGCAATTCACTAGAGACCAATGCTTCTCTAACTAGTCCATTCCAATCAACACATCCTAAGATCCTAAGGGTAACATGTTTAAATACACTCTAACTTGTTGTCCTATTATTTCAGTAGGGAATTTTTATATCTTGGCAGTCACCCTTCTTTTGGATCTAGTGGCCAATTGAACTAAAAAAGGGTTTTTAAATTTATTCATTTGCAAATCACACAATTCTATAATCTCCAGACTAAAATAACTCAAACTTGCACTTGGATAAATTAAAATAGAAACATAACGATTAGATATCTTACCTTCACATTCTATCATCGTAGGGTGATATTCATCCTGATTATTGTCCAAGGCTACATTAATCCTTGTTATGTTCTTTTCCACCTCACCAACTATAAAAGATAATTGTATCTTGGTAGCTTGTTATGTCCAACACAATGTGGGAATTTTTTATAATAATGGGGCTCCCCACATCCCTAGCATTGCAAAGGAGGTTTTTTTTGTTGAATGGATTTTGGTTTACTTGCTACTTCTTGTCTGGTTTCAGTTTGTAATCCAAATTTTTGTTGATCCCTTCCTAAAAACTTATTCTTTTGTTTTTGGTACATGTTTTTTCCACCAACAACTTTTTCATTTTCATTATTCAAAAAAATCTTTAGCCCATTCTTGTTTACCCCACTTCCACCACCACCTCCATTCTGCTTCATTTTCTAATACCAAATTTGGGCTTTTCAAATGGCCTCGTCAATTGTTTCGGATTGTCAAATTCTAGCTCCTTCTTGAATAAAGGTAAACTATTGATGAAACACTGCACTTTAGCTTTCTCCTCCCGGATGTATGGAAAATACCTTAGTAAGGACGTAATATTAGTTACAAACTCATCCATAGTAAATTGACCTCGTTTGAAATGGTGAAACTCTTTTTCTTTTTCATCGTAAAACCATTCAGTCAAGTATTTATCCTTAAAATGTTTCTGAAAGTTATTCCAAGTTATCTCATGTTCCTTAATTCCATTAATCATTTTGATTTCTTCCCACCAAAGGGTGGATTTACCTTGAAATTGATAAATTTCCAACCTAGCCTTCAAATTATTATCATATTCATAGATTTGAAAATACTTATTCATGTTAATCAGGAAAGCCTCAATTGCCTCTTCGACTTCACCATCAAATGTCAGGGGCTTTTTCTTATTTCTCTCTCCTCGAAGTTCAACTTTATTTCTCTTGGTTCCTTTATCACCATAAGCATTATCAGACCTTGCTGCATCATAATTTCATCCTCCTTTAGATTATTCATTATTATCCCTTTGTCGAAATACTTCTAAACTGTTCCCATTATTGGCACTCGAGTTTGGCTCCTGTTGATTCTATCTGTCTAAAAAGATTTTCAAGGTTCTCTCTTGTTCTTGCCTCAGTCTTTCATTATCATCTCTTAAATTAGTCATTTTAGCTCTCAATTCTTGAACTGTTTCCAACAATGTTGCATTATCTTGTCGATACTCCTCTCCCAATTGCACCCACATATCATGATTAGTTTCACTATAGGGTGCATCTGGTCGTGTTGGAGTTTTTGTTCCTCTTTGCATCTGTCTCTTACTTTATGCACATTAACATATTGGTTACTCTTTAATTTCTCAATAAGGCCACAAATTTTAAATTAGGCTCTGATACCACTTGTCAAATGTACTATGTCAAAACCAAAAAGAAAATTTCTATTTAACCACATAATACTTACACAAATTGGATTTACGATGAGAAACATTGAGTAGAGATTGTCTATTATTTAATTATATGCTATGTTACCCCTTTATTTATTTTTTCAAACATTAACAACAAGAGGCATATACATATATCGTTATCATTATGGTGAAGTAGTAATATTTATTAAACACCTACTCTACGCCCCCTATACAATTCATGTAACTATGATGAATAGTTTAACTGTTTGATTGTGATGTTTGATACCTAATTTCTATATTTGATTTTCTATGTACTTTGTATTAAATGTGTCACCAACCTTGGGACATTTTGCCTCTCAATGGTTGTCCACCTATGTACCATTTGATGTAATGGTGGAGGTGTGGAGAGTTTGGTTTTAGTAACCAACTCATTGCCTCGCTTTGGGGTGAGTTGTCCATCATTCCATTCCACTAGGGTTTTGTCTCTGTAACCCACTACCATGTCGTCGGGGTTTCACATTGATTTTTCCCTTGTTTACTTATAGGTAACCATTTAATTACAAGAATTACGAATGTTACTCTCGGTTACCATGTCGTTGTGCTTCCTTCTAAGGCTTTATCTCTTATTGTTTTCTGGGCCTATACAAGGATTCTCAAGTTTGAAAGGGAATCAACTACCTGTGAGGAACAAAACCAAGTTGAGGAACTTCTACAGGTAAGAGAAGTATTGCAATTTCCTCCAACATATAATTTTACACTTTAACACATATTTGTTCTTTCCCAATTGTGGGATTCTATCTTTGCAGGGGTCGAAGTTGGGAACCAAACCTTGGGATACCATGCAGGTAAAGCACCAATCCGTGCACCACTACTCATAGTTATGAGTTAGTTTTTCCCATTGGAACTTGGGGATTTAATTATAATAATTGTTTGTTTTCTTTTGCAGGCTGGATTCCTTATTGAATTGCTTTCTCCTGGCAACAAGGTCTCGTCTAGGTCTGCACATGGAATCTTACAACTCCTTTTCTACTGTCAGGTTCTTTCATTCCTTCCAAACTTGAATAAGGGTTTTCAAGGTTTTTCCTTTCCCAAAACCTTAGATTTTATTAAGGTTTCCTTCCATATGCATTTGAGGAACCTTGTTGGTTGAAAATTTTCTTAGTTTAGCATGACTAATGCTTTATTGTGTATTAATGACCTAGTACATGCTTTCTGTCGTCTGGTAGGGGTTGTACAATAGTAGTATAATAATTTGTAGCTTGACATGCAACTCCAAGTGCTGGCTAGTTTTTCTTGTTAATCTAATTTCTAAGTATTGATTTTATAATCATTACACGTACATGGTTTTTTTTTCTTGTATTAATTTTTCAGTCTCCATTTGAACAGTTTCAAGACCTTTATACCGATTATGATAGTGAGGGTTACATTATATATATATATATATATATATATATATATATAATAATATATATATATATATATATATATATATATATATATATATATATATATTATATATATATATATATATATTGATATATATATATATATATTGACTAACTCTCTCTTCTTTGCTTCGGTTGAATCTCTTGAATGGGGTTAATTCTATACATACGGAAAATAATTATTTTTGTCTTTCATTGTTTATGGAGTTAAATTAGTAATTGTAGTAGCAAGAAAATTCCTTTCTCATAAGACTTCTTGTAATATATGTTGACTTTCTTTGTTGGTTCTGGCACTAGAGTATTTCAATCTAGCTTGAAATGACTGGTTAATTTATCTATTGTAGCATAATTCTAACAATATTTTGTTATTTGTGTACATGTGGGTTTGGGTTAACATCTTAGTATTTATTTAATGGTGTTATTTCTGATTAATATTTATTATTCTTTTCCCTTAACAATGGCCGATGATGGTCGAGACCTGGGTTGTCCGGGACTTGCCCACTACCCTAAGTGTTTAGCTCGATATCTTTTGTCGATTTTTTGGACTATTCTTTGACCAAATTCAGTTGTTAGTATGAGGCTTAACCATAACCCACATATACCATACCCTTTAATACTTATGTACATTTTTTTATGCTTTCAACATTAGACCCCAATCATCTCTCTCTCTTGAGTTCTCCATCTTTCATCACGCACCCATAACTGGGAAGACATTTCTTTATTATTTTTTTAAGGAAATTCCAGAGAAATTTTCCTACCATAATTAACAATATTTAACTCTTTTCTTTTCATGTTAAAAAAACTCAATTATCTCAATACCATACTTTAACATAATTTCTTCTATGTTCTGTAGTGATGCTATCTACCTCGAGAAATTCCATTCCTCAATATTGCATAAAGGTTTCTGTAAAGAACTAAAATTCCCTTTCTTATTATAACACATCGGTTTTTGTAAAGAAATAAAATTCCCTTTCTTATTATAACATAGAGTTTTCTATTAATGAAAAAACATTCATCTCTAATCATAATGCAACTTTTCTATAAAAGAAACCAAGCAAGTAGTTAAACACCACAAAGGTACTTATCTTTCCTTAATCTTTCCTTATCTGGTATGTTAGGAAGATCAATAAGGAAGGACCGTTCCACTCAACCATGAGACTAGCAATGACATTTATTCTCCCCCCAAGATTTCCCCCCTCCAGATAGTTATAGAAACCAAATATTTGAGATAGTTCGATCTTGAATGTCAAGACTAGTCCAGTCTAGAACTCTCTACTCAATGATATTTCCAAGGGTTCCACTGGCTCTATGTATAGCTCAAGCACATCTTATCTTGGCAGCTTCCTACCAACCTTCATAGCATCCCGTGCAAGGTAAAAATTTTCCCATCTTTATTTCTCTCAATCCTCCAAACTTCATCTTGTATAAATTCCCATTGTAGATCAACAAATTATGAAATAGACTAAGGAAAAATACAAGATCTACTTCTACATCAAACTTTGTGGAAGCTTAATCAAATTGAGCAAGATCAATGAGAACACATATAACCGAGAATGAGAAATCAATCACACATAGCGCAGAAGAAATAACCCGGGGAAAGCCTCAACCTAAAACCCCAATCTATGTATTATCATACAAGTGGAAATATGTTTAAGTTACAAAACGAATCAGCTCTCAAGCTATCCTGATCTCTCTACAATCAAACAATACAGTTCACATACTGAATAGACATTGTATATGTCCTCCTCAAGCCCTCCAAGCCTCCTATTTCCTTGCACAGTTTTTCTTGGGGTCCAGTGATGCCACATGTGCGAATTGGCCTCATCACACTCACAAAACATGAAGAAGTAACTGCGCAATCCTCAAGGAAAGAATTCCTTCTGCATGCAAGAGATATTCACAATGGAATATTCTAGCAATTGATAGTACATTGTCCCTCCATCTGATCTCAACTGGGTCTCTATCTGAGCTGACACGCATGAGTTATTTATGAGAGAATATTTAGTTATCTGAAGTGCAGCAGTTACATGCATGCATGCATTAACTAACTGAACTCACAATTAATTCAACAAACTATTTGAATTAATCTAACTGGACTTGACTCAGTTAACTAAGCCAACTAATTACAACTAAATATTACAACTCATCCTTATCTCTTTAACTGATGGATAAATTCTTCAATTAATGGAGAAAATGTTGCATGTCCCAACATAGACTTCATGTTTGATTTTCTACAACTAATTAACTCATGGTAAATTAATTAATTATTTTACAAACAACTGCTAAGATCAAATTCAAATTTTTACTTCTCTATTTTAGTTCAGGGACTAACCGAAATAGAAAGGTATCCCAAAATGTTATTTATAGTAGTACTAAATTTAGCACTTCTATATTTAACATTTCTTGTTGCTATTTTCAACACTCCCTCTCAACAAGAAATTGATTATCAGTAACCCCAATCCTTTCTTTGTGGAACTTGAACTTGCATTTTGACAATTCCTTCATCAAAATATCTGCATTCTATTCCTCAGACAAACATACAGCAACAACATGATCCCCTTGATGACACAATCTCGAAGATGGTGATATCAGATATCAATGTGCTTGGACCTGTCATGAAAAACTGGATTCTCAGAGAGTTTGATACAACTCTGGTTATCACAACAGATCATGGTTGGATCCATCCTTTGACCAAACAATCCCACTAGAATCTTCCGCATCCAAATTGCCTCACATGCAACCTGACTAACAACCATGTATTCAACCTCTCCTGAGCTAAGTGCAATTGACCTTTATTTCTTGTTGTACTAGGAAACTGCAACTGAACCAAGGTTTAAGATTGCTCCAGAAGTGCTCTTTTGGTCTGATGGACTCCCTGCCCAATCCGCATCTGTGAAGCCCTGAAGCTTCACTCCCTCTATCTGTTTGTACCACAATCCGAACTAAGATGTGCCTCTGAGGTATCTCAGCACATGCTTCGCTGCCTTCCAAAATAACTTGATAGGTTGAAACATAGCTTGACTCAGCTGGTTCACTGCAAAGCATAAGTCGGGTCGTGTGTTCACCAGATACATAATTTAACCCACCAGCTACCGATAAACAGTAGCAACTACTACCTCACCTGAAGTAGCATCCTGCTTCCTCCAGTTCTTAGCTAGAGGAGTCTGCATGGGCTTGCACTTCTCCATGTGAAAGCACTTGAGTATCTCATTGGCATACTTGCCTTGAGACACAAATACTTCACCATCTTTCTGCCACACCTCCATGCCTAGAAACTAGTGCATAAGACCCATGTCTTTCATTTCGAGCTCTCTTGCAAGGTCCTCCTTGCAGAACTGTATCAGTTGATCATCACTTGTCAAAATCAGATCATCGACATAAAGAACAATGATCAATGGTTTACCTTTTACAATGATGTGGTAAAGGTTCGCATCTACTTCACTCTTGGTGAAGCCCAACCCGGTGAAATAGCTTTCGATCCTAGTGTACCAAAAATGGGGTGCTTGCATTAGCCCATATAAATCCCTCTTGAGTCTGCACACATGCGACTCACAATCGACGGTCTCGAAACCCTTTGGCTACTCAATGTACACCTCCTCGACAATCTTCCCATTGAGGAATGTTGTCTTCACGTCCATCTGGTGGATCTTCCACGCCATCTGAGCTGATAGTGCCAATATTGATCTAATCGATGAGTACCTTGCTATGGGAGCAAAAGTCTCATCGTAGTCAATCCCCTCAACATGTGATAAACCTAGGGCTTTCCTTATGTTTCTCAACACTGCCATCAACTGCCTACTTTACCTTGTAAATTCATTTGGAACTCACCACTGACTTACCTTGAGGTCTTGGGACAACATCCCACACATTGTTCCGAATGATAGAGTCGTACTCCTCTACCATTGCATCAACCCAAACTAGTTGCTGCACTGCCTCCTCAAATGAAGAAGGTTCGGTATCTACACACTCCCCAACCAGGGCCATGTACCCAGTGTATGGCTTGAGCGACCTCTTATGTCTACGCTGAGAAGATGGTTGTCCCACATTCTCCCACGCATCCAGCATCAACATTTCAGCTTCCCTTGAGCGTTTCCGCCCATCTCTAGAAGTCTAAGCATGAGTGGATGTCTCCACTCTTGGATCCTCTACATATAGCTACTCCACATCAATCTAAGGCTCCTCCTCCTTAGGAACTAAAAGTTCCTCCTCTGCATGAAACTTGAGCTCCCTCTCAAGTGATAATCGCATGGCTTTCTGCTCGTCAAACTTCAGATCCCTGCATACCACTGTCCTTTTACTAGTAGGCAAGTACACCCGATAGTTGTGGGGTGTATCCGTGTACCCCACAATTATTCCCAACTCAGATGTTGGATCTAGTTCCTTCCGAGCATCTTTGGTCACATGACAATAAACTAATGATCCAAAGATTCGGAAGTAACTCACATCTGGTCGCTTCCTGGAAAAGGTCTCCATTGGTGTCTTCATTCCCAGTATATGGTGCAGGCTTCTGTTCTGCAAGTATACTACTATATTGCATGCCTCGGCCCACAAATGTAGTGGTAGGCTTTGGTCATGCAACATCGCTCGAGCTACTCCCACAATCGATATGTTCTTCCTTTCAGCCACCCCATTCTGCTGTGAGATATGGGGTGCCATCAATTCCTATTTAATTACTTCTGCAGCGCAGAAGTCTTTAAACTGTTGGGAGACATACTCTCCACCATTGTCACTATGCAAGGCCTTTATTTTCTTTCTAGATTCTTTCTCTGCCAAGGCTTCAAACTCGCAAAACCTCAAGAAGGTTTGATCCTTCTTTTTCATAAAGTAGATCCAGCATATATGAGAAAAATCATCAATAAAAATAACATAGTACCTTTGTTTAGTGGTGGAGGCTCTAGAGAAAGGTCCACAAACATTTGAGTGAACTCGCTCCAGGATTGCTCCAGCTCTACTATCTTGATCTTCAGGGCTCCATGGTGCAAGTGGCCCCATCTTCTCTGCCATAGCTTGCCAAGATCTTGGCTCTGCACCATCTCAGATTTGGAACTCAGTGCAACACAAATGTTTACTTCTAGCTTGTAGAGATTCTTTACTCGAACCCTAATTCGCTTTGTTTTTACAATACCGATATGCCTCAAGAATACCTTTACTTTACTAAAGACTACATCATAGCCTTTATATTCTAGCATAGCGGTAGACACAAGATTCCTCTTTAGACCCGGTACATACTTTACATCAGTCAGGGTGAGGGGAGCTCTATGCTCCCTATGAAACATAACTGTACCTTCACCTGAAACACGGTACTTTCCATCATCGCCCATCTCGATCTGCATCTAGAGATCCTTCTCCTCCAAGGTACTGAAAAGATTCTTATCACCTGACATGTGGAATGAAGCTCCACTGTCTAGGTACCACACATATCCCACCATGGATGAAACCATGCATGCGATAAGCGAGAAATCTAGCTCAAACTGTGAGGCCAATGCCTCACCATCAAATACCTTAGAGGAACCCTTCTTGGGTTTCTTCTATGGACAATTTGTAGCATAATGGCCCACTTCATGACAATGAAATCATCACACTTTTGATTTGTCAAACTTCTTCCCACCATGGGAAGAACTGGATTTGGGATGGGATGCCTTCCCTTTCCCTTTGCTCGCCTTACTTGCTAAGGCTATATTTTCCTCATCATCTTGTTTCGATGAGGATCCATCTCCAGTGCTTCTTCTTATCTCCTCCTGCATTAGATCCGATCAAAGTCATTCCCAATCTGGTAGTTTTTCTCTTCCATTAACTGAGTCTTGGTAGCTATGCTAGCTCTTAGGAAGACCAAGGAGTGAAAGACTCACCATGTCATCATCATCAGTCATGATCCCTACACTTACAAGCTCATCCCTCCAGGTGGTGAGCTTGTTTAGATATGTAGAGATCGTGTCACCCTTTTCACACTTGATTTTCCGAAGCTTGTCTTTCAGCGCCAGCTTCCTCTGATAGCTACTATTCTGATATAGATCTTTCATTGTTTTCCACATCAAAAATGGTGTCTCCTTCCCATGGAGGCTCGAGAAAATGTGGTCTGTAACTCCCTCCAAGAGGATTCTCCTTGCTCTAGCCACACATTTCTTCCATTCCGCCAATTGAATAGCATCACCCGGCTTGGGGACTTCTTGATCAATGAAGTCCTTCAAACTGTTATCCTCTAATACTGCTTCCATGTGATCCTTCCAGGCTATATAATTTGAGATACCATCAAGGGCATACTCGAGTCTTAAACTGATGAATGCCATTGGTGAAATTGAGATGTGATAAGAACTCAATTTCTATATTCAGGAACCTAAAAATTCAAACTTCTCCTTTCTTGTATATTGTTCTTCATCTTGATCACCTTTGCTCCGATACCATGTAGAAATTCCCACTGTAGATCAATATATTATGCAATAGACTAAAGAAAAATACAAGATCTACTTCTACATCAAACTTTGCAGAAGCTTAATCGAATTGAGCAAGATCAATGGGAACACATATAACTGAGAATGAGAAATCAATCACACATAACACATAAGAAATAACCTGGGGAAAGCCTCAGCCTAAAACCCCAATCTTTGTATTATCATACAAGTGGAAATATGTTCAAGTTAGAAAAAGAATCAGCTCCCAAGATATCCTGCTTTCTTTGTAATCAAACAATACAACTCACAGACTGAATAAACACTGTATATGTCCTCCTCAAGCCCTTTAAGCCTCCTATTTCCTTGCGCAGTTTTTCTTGGGGTCCAATGATGTGACATGTGTGACTTGGCCTCATCACACTCACAAAACCTGAAGAAGTAACTGCACCATCCTCAAGGAAAGAATTCCTTTTGCATGCATGAGATATTCACAATGGAATATTCTAGCAACTGATAGTACACTGTCCCTCCATCTGATCTCAACTGGGTCTCTATCTGAACTAACATGCACGAGTTATTTATGAGAGAATATTCAGTTATCTAAAGTGCAAAAATTACATGCATGCATGCATCAACTAACTGAACTCACAATTAATTCAACAAACTGTTTGAATTAATCTAACCGGACTTGACTCAGTTAACTGAGCCAACTAATTAGAACTCAATATTACAACTCATCCTTATCTCTTTAAGTGATGGATAAATTCCTCAATTAATGGAGAAACTATTGCATGTCCCCACATAGACTCCATGTTTGATTTTCTACAACTAATTAACTCATGGTGAATTAATTAATTATTTTACAAATAGCTGTTGAGATCAAATTCGAATTTTTACTTCTCTATTTTAGTTCAGGGACTAACTAAAATAGGAAGGTATCTCGAAATGCTATTTATAGCAGTAGTAAATTTAGCACATATATTTATCATTTCTTGTTGCTATTTTCAACACATCTCCATTCTTGGATCTTTTTCCCACTGACATGGATATTTTTCATCTCTAAGGAGAGAGGAAAATATAATTGTCTTTAACCGTCTTGGAGGTTTGAAATTTCATTTTTAATTTTTTTAGGTCCTTTCCCATGACTTCCAAAATGTATCCTCATGATTAATTTCCAAATTAAAATTGTCTTTTTATCATAAATTTTTACTCGGCCTCTTTCACTCGACCATGAGTTATTAGGTCTTGTAAAGTAAAAGTAACCAACAGTAAAACAAATGTTGACAACAAATAATATATTACACATAACTTAGAAGGTCTTATTGCAGCCTTTGTGCCATATTATAATTGCCTCATATTTTTTTGCCCTAATTTCTAGATGTAGTTGCAATATTTATGCCATGATTTTTAAATGTTTGTGCAATGATTTTCCATTGTTAACCTTATAAATATACTACTGAAATGTTTTCTTCAATGCAAGTAAATGTGCAAACTTAATAGTGCTTACTATAAGTAAAATATATATTTTTAAAATTTATTCTCTGTAAATTTAAATAAATTATGTTTTATAACATTTAAATTGTTTGGAATTTTAATTTTGTGACCATTTTCTAAACATCCAATATATTGATTAGTTTTTATCTATGTAGTCGTGCAATTAATTTGTTTTCACTATCGATTAGTTGAGATTTGACAATATATTCTCTAATGTTTAACTTATATATATATATATATATATATATATATATATATATATATATATATATATATATATATATAGCGAGAGAGAGAGATGATTTAAAATACCAATTTGTCATTGTCAGATTGGTTCATATTTTGAAGATCTTATTTCCTACTTCATGACACCTGCATTAGAGCATAATGAAAGAATCATTTTTGACTCGGACTCTATGCCACACCTAAGGATTGTGGAACTTCCTTCACTATCATTACTCTCAATCATTTTTTCCATATTGTTCTGCTCAACTATAAACCAATGCTAGAACCCTAGTTCTACTATAATCATTACTCTCCATTGTTTTTTCCACCTAGTTCTGTCCAATCATCAACCAATGCTAGAACCCTAGTTTCGTTGGGTAACAAATTAAAAAAATCCTAATAACGCATCACCTCATCAGTTATTTCATCTATTTAAATTCATTTTTCACCATTCATTATTAGGAGCACTTGGTTGCAGTGACTTTCATATGCTAAGAAAGGAATTATGAGAAACTATCAGCAACAACAGGTGTTGCTTTATTATGGCTAGCTATAGACACCATCTCTCCTGGGGAATGTGGTGGCCATTTATCCATCTTCAAGCAAAGACACCCCATCACAGTTGACCTCATTTAGAAGGTAAAAAGTTCAATTGAAAATTTAAATTAAATCACCCTAACCAATAATCACAATAGCACCCGATCTTGCTTGCATATTTTAGATCATCAGAACATGCCTATAAACATCCATGATATAACTAACTATAATTTTTATGAGATTACAATGCTCCTTAATAGATAAAATTCCTTCCTTCCTGACCCACATGACTGAATATGTTTTCTTAGTATATGGAAGTGAACACGTAATTGGTATTGGCGATTATGGATAAGTAGAAAGGTGGGAAATCCAATGAGTGTGCTATGTAAGTGCATTGGCATGTCATCTATAGTTCAAACATTTTTTATTTCGTCATGATTTACCTGAATATATATATATATATATATATATATAAACAAAAATTGCATGCAAATATTAAGTTTCTGGATGCCATTGGAAATGCACAACATTTTTCCCTTGCTCCCATTAAGAAGGTATGCTTAAATTTAAATATATGGTGGGTGCATTCCTATAGGTAAATATGTCTCTTATAATGAGTATAAAGCATCTTTACCTTGATACAATAAACAAAATTAGATGCAAGAAACTCAAATGCAAGAAACATAAGAAACACTATTAGATGGAAGAAACTCAATTCTAAGAAACACAAGAAGCACAAATTGTGAAAAAAACAAAAGAAACAGATCGATTTATTTCGAGATTGAATTCAAACAATTAAATTAGACACCAAATGCTTGGATTCAATATATTTTTAGGTGGTGATTTAAAACTAATCTCTCAAATTAGATATGGCAATAAATCTCTAAACTTTGGTTAGGAGTTTAAAATATCCATTTTAATAAATATGTTTCAGATAAATTGAGTGGATGAATTTTTACATTAATGGATATTCAGGTAGGAACTACAAAGCCAACGTAGCTACAACATCATTACCTTGGCCAACGACTACAATCTATCTTGTACCACCGCTCGCTGTAGCAACATATACAGATGATGCACCCATATATTCTAGGGAAGAGAAAAATGGGAACTCCACCAGCTTACATGCATACTGCAAGTTGAACTCCAACACTTTTGCATCATAGTAGTACTTCTCATGAGGAACATCAACAAGTTGCATGAATCTTCCTCTAATTATGGTTATACATCAATTGGCATGTGAAACATTTCACAGTTCAACATGCAGGGTACGAGGAGAAGAATTGTTAATATAGATAGTCTAAACATCTCATATGGAAATAATGCACATTCCAAGCGTCTCATCTAGAAATTTTCTTGATTTTCTCCCTCTTAGTGATCTCACATACAACAATGGTGTGAAATTCAACATGGTTTTGAATGCTAATGGGCCTCATCATGATCATCATGCAGGAGACTTCAATACAGTAACGGATCATGAAGAGTCTGAATCAATAACACATGTTGACCTAGATTTTGAATCTACATCTTATTACGTAGATATTCTTGATGATTATACCAATTGAATGTGGGGTTTATGAATCCTTTTATACAAGGTAGTCTCCTTTGTCAACAATAAACATATTGATATACTAATTTTTTTATTTTTTTTTGTTACAATTGTATTTTAGATTAAAAAAATGTGCAGGAGGTTTCATTTGATTTTTCCAATATGGTATATTTCAGTGTGCATGCCCGATCTGTTTTTGAAGTTTTCAAATTTTCACACCGTGATACATAAAGTACTGGGTAATTATTTTGGTTACTATAATTCTGGTCAATTACTTTTATTATGAGAATTTAATACCTAGGTTTAAGATAAAAACTTGTGGAGACTAAAAGAAAAGAAACTATTTAATTACTCATGAGTATATTACACTTACATATGTATGTAATTATACATGTTGATAATTATACAAATGTAACTGGAAACTTAAAAGGGAGAGAACCTAAATGAGGTTGTCTAACTGCTAGACAGTTAAGCAATTATGATTCTTGGTTTTCTCTCCTTGGAGATAAATGGTTCTCAGTGGAGATGAAGGGGATTCTTGCTTTCCAAAAAAATCTATTTGTAGAAGAAAGAGAAACCAGACCAAGAAGAGTACAGTTGTACGCTACAGGAGGAGAATAGTTGTTGAGCTGGGCTAGACCTAGTGGAACACTCCACATCAACCAACTTCAAACTGGACAATAAGGGTATTGAGGTTTGTAAGATGACTTGCATGGTCACTATTTCTAAGAAAATATTATGGTAGTTGGGAAATCTCAACGGGAGACTCGAACATGATTTTTGATCTCATAGGAAGGGTGGAGGGTTCTCTTTGAGTTTTCTGGAATGTCTATCAAGAAGATAAGTATTTTATTATGTTGATTTATTAATATAACTCTATGAATGTAAGTATTCCTTGTCCAAAATCTGTTTGTATTTAAATGGTTTCAATAATAAAGCTGGAAATAATATAGTATATGTTATGTATATAATTATATCATCTAAATAAGTGAGTCAAGCATGTGCAGGTTCTGACTGTTAGGGACTGTAGACTGTAGCTTCGATACAACATGGAAACAACCAGCAACACCATAGGAGTAAGGTCGGGTAGTAAAATAGGAAGGGATTCTATTATCTACACTGGTTAGTCCAACCCTTAGATAGTGTTTGAGGACCAGTCAGTCCAATGTCTTAGACAGAAAAGGGAAGAATTGTTTTAAGGTTGTGAGACCTTAAACTCCTCACACTGGGTAATGCATATGTAAAAATTATAAAAGACATCATAAATCACATGCAATTTCTATTTTGTAAAAAATGAACTTGCTTTTAATCGGCTGACAATCCAACACCTAAAAGGAAATCAGAAAAGTGAGAACACAAGAACATTCCATAGATTTATGAAAAATATAGCCATAACAGAGGCGATATATAAATCAACATTACACATATAACAAGTATCAAAGCATTTCATAGAGATAATGAAATGTCTTAAATAGTAGATTGACCAATAATATATACATACTTGGCCTTAAATGTTTGAAGGTCATAGCAGAAGACCAGAGTCTAAGTTTATATGTCCAATAACTTATACAAGGAATCATAGCCCAAAATTAAACTATTTAATAGACAGATTGGTACGTAGGGAACAAACCCTCAAAAATATTTATTAAAAAACTAATAATAAGGGGTTTTGACCCTCAAACCCTAACCTAGTTTTTAAGACGACCAATATAATTCCTTATCAAACCCTCAACATGGTACCTAGGGTTAGAAACTGTCAAAACGAACTCCATAAGGGTTTCAAGAATACTTGGACAAGAAGGTCATTGAAATAATCCTTTTTTTTGGAGAAGGGAAGTTTTTAGATGGAAAGAATCACTAAACAACGTAGAGCCATACCTACGACCAACTGGAAGCCAAATAGGGTTTTGTTAGGGACATTATTCTTATGCAAATTAGAGTTAATAGAAAACCCCACAAAGTTAGTGAAAATTGATACTGATGAGGCATGGATTACCTTTGTAAGACGTTTTGCCCATCTCATCACTCCAAACTTGTATATTTGGTAAGAAACCCTGTTAGTATACATTTTCGAAAAATAAATTTGTACCTACAGAATATAGGGTTGTTACCAACTTACCACACATAAGACTTGGTCATTGACATGATGGATTACTTTCCTACGATGTAAGAATTCTGGAAACTAGAATGTAGCCACATACGACTCATGGGTAAAACTCAGGAAAACAATAGAAAATGGAGGGAAATAGATTAAGAAAGTCTCAAATAACATTTAAATTATACCTGGGTGACAGTAGAATGTTGAGGAATTTTATGTGAGGCCTATGTGAGCACACAGGAAGAGAAACAATGATTTGTTGCAGAGTGGTGCCGAAGGTTGAAGAGGTAGCGAAATGATAGACTTGACAAGGGTTTGAGAGGGGGGGTAAATACCCTAACTATTCCCAAAGCCTCTACAGTCATCATATCATCCAATTGATCAATGGTGAGATAGTGTGCTTGGTGTCCAACTTTCCAATTGCCAACAAGTGCATCTAGAACCTTCAACCCTTAGGGAAATGCCCTAGTTAACATATGATGTTATGAGTAGAAGCAATTGACAACATGTTCATGTTCACATGTAGTATGTAGATAGGGAATATCACCATGGTATCATAGTGGGATCCATTATGACCCGAATGTAAATGTGAAAAACTTATATATAAGTTCCTAACCTTTATAACAAATGTAAGTGCTCTAGACATGTATGACACGATCACGAGATTCAGTGCAATGGTGTGATTGGAGTATGTGTTTCTTTTTATTTGTGTAATTTTATTAGGTGTGTTTTTTTTTTTTTTGCTTGTGCATGTTACAGTTGGTATCAAGGCCAGGTTACAAAGCTGAGGCCTAGATGGCAAATTGAGAATTAACGGAAGTGCTATTGTTGCACAGAGAATTAGTAGAACAACAAAGGGAAGAGGAGAGGGATTCACTCCACTGGGGCGATCATCAAGAGGAGTTGGGCCTGGGCCTCACATGGAATCCCCACCAAAAATGTGGGTCTAGTTGGGCTAAAATGCTCCTAATATGAATGGAATTTTAGTGGAGACAGTCCAACAGTTGCGAGCCAAAAGAAAAAGTCAGGGACTTGATAATTAAATATTGAGACTAGAGTAGGAAATAATTATTAAGAGGCCCCCATATCTATAGAATCAAATACATCCAAATCCCAGTCTCGATAATGGAAACAAGTTTGAGATGCAGTGTCAGTGTTGGGTTGTGTTATATTCTTTCCATGACTAGCCTACCTAGTTAACCGGGGGATTAGAGGGGGGGCAGTTAGTCCCCCGCTACAGGGTCTGGGGCAGAGCCCTGGGGAAATTTCTTTTGAACCCTATATTAGGTTGAGTAGACCTACCTATGGTTTTGTGCATGTTTTCACACATGGTTTTGAACACGATGGTTTTCGGTCCATGGTATTGGATGCTTCAGCATGTATAAATATGTATTGTAACATTGAAAGGAACATAATGAAAATTCAAGCTGGTAGCCCCGGTTTTGGGATCCAAGGGAAAATCTCTATGTATATGTGTTTTATGTGTTATGCTCTCGCATTGTTTATTTTTTTTTCTTAGAATTCGTATGCAGGTAATTTCTATATGGGGTTAAAACCTACATTTGGTATCAGAGTTGTTTTGGCTTCAAGGGGACACCTTTGTTGTTGAGGGGTTTCGCTCAAGCCTGTGGTAGACCATGTTCAGTGGGAGATCTACGAGATCAATTCTGGTGGTGAAAAAATATGGCGAGCAGTGGAAAGATAGAGATCGAGAAATTTAATGGTTAGTGTTTTGAGTTGTGGAAACTCAAGATGGAGGATTTATTGGTGGATAAAGATCAGCGGATCGTGGTAGATCTGGGTACTAAAGAAACGGGAGTGGTCAATGAAGAATGGAAGAAGTTGGATCGGAAGGCAAAGAGCACAATACAATTGTGTGTCTTAGATTCAATATTTCTGAATATATTAGGGGAAGCTACGACTAAGGCTTTGTGGACAAGTTAGGGACTTTGTACCAATCTAAGTTTCTGGTGAATAACTGTTCCTACTGAAAAATTTGTATAACCTGAGGATGAAAGATGGAGACTCAGTGACAGAGCATCTAAATGCATTTAATACTAAGGTAAGTCAGTTATTATTTGTTGATATTAAAATTTTAGATGAAGATAACTGCATCAGTTTGTTTTGTTCTCTACTAGATTCGTGGGATAGTCTAGTTATTGCAATAGGTAGCAATGCAACTGCCTTGCAGTTTGATGAAATAGTCTCATCCTTATTGACAGAGGAGATAATATGGAAAAATATGGAGAGCCAGAATGGTGATTCCTTGTCTGTATGAGGATGATCCTAGAACAGAAAAAAAAAATAAGTCATCGAGTGGGAGATCTAAATCTCCATGAAAACCTATAAAGGTGGTTTGCTAGAAATGTGGAAAGGAAGGGCACTACAAAAGGGACTGTAAATCTAAAGCTCCTGACAAAGGAAAGGGATCTGATGATGCTCCTTTTACAGAGGCGAAAACCACCTCCAATGAAGGTGGGGATGTGTACTTGGCTTCTTCAAGTAAACATGTAGATCATGAGGCATGGTTGATTGGCTCAGGTGCATCCTTTCACTTCACCCCCCATAGAGAGTGGTTCTGTGAGTATGAGAAATACGATGGTGGTGATGTCTTCTTAGGGGATGATAGGAAGGCTAGAATCGTTGGTAACAGAAAAGTAAAGTTGAAGTTACAAGGTGGAAGGGTTAGAACACTTCCGGGTGTTCTACATATTCCTACATTGGCCAGAAATTTGATTTCTGTAAGCAAGCTAGATGATGCAGGTGTAAAAATAGTGTTCAAGAAGGATACCTCCAAGAATGTTTGGGGAGCATTGGTCTTGATGCGGGGAGTTCAGATTGGAACTTTGTACAAGCTGCAAGGTAGCACAATTGTTGATGGGTGCAACAGTTTTGTGGTTCCTGGAAGTGGAGTAGAAAATATAGTGGTCTATGGAGAGAAGACCATGTTGTGGCATCAAAGGCTTGGGCATATTGGAAAGAAGGGTCTTCAAATACTTCATGATGAAGGTATGGTAGAAGGTATGAGTAATAGCTCTCTAGATTTATGAAAATTGTGTATATGGGAAGCAAAATCGAGTGAGTTTCCCCTCTGGTGTAAGATGGCGAGACCTATATTAGAGCTTGTGCATAGTGATGTGTTTGGATTTTTGAAGGTTCCATCATTGGGTAAGACTATATACTATGTATCATTTATATATGACTTCTCAAGGAATACATGGATATATTTCCTCAAGAAGAAATATGAAGTCTTTGACATGTTTATAGAATTTAAGGCTTTGGTGGAAAACCAGATAAAGAAGAAGATAAAGGTGTTGAGGTCAGATAATGGTGGAGAGTTTTGCAACAAGGAATTTGAATAATTCTGTGAGAAGTGTGGTATAGCATGATAGAAGACTACTCCATACAAACCTAATAAAAATGGAGTTTCAGAAAGAATGAACAAGACATTGATGGAAAGGGAAGGAAGCATGCTCAGTGGTGCCAGGTTAGGACATGAATTCTGGGCAGAGGCAGTGGAGACAACATGTTACCTGGTTAACAGATCACCTTCATCAACATTGGAAGATAAAACTCCACAAGAGGTATGGACTGGTAAGAAACCATTTCTTTCATATCTGAGGGTATTTGGATGTGATGCATATGTACATGTTCCAAAGGATAAAAGAACCAAGTTGGATAGTAAATATGAAAAGTGCATCTTCCTTGGGTATAAGGATGGTTTAAAGGGTTATAAGCTTTGGAACCCAGTAACAAGGAAGGTTGTGTACAACTGAGTTGTGGTGTTCAGAGAGGTGAAAGAAGTTATTAAACATGAAGTCCCATCAAAGGAAACTGAAAAGATAGAGTTTGAGCCAAAGGAGGAAGAATGAGACTCTACAACAGAAGAGGAATCAGAAGATGAAGAGCCATAAACTTCGGTTGAAAGAAGATCAGTTCGAGAAAGAAGGTAGCTAGAAAGGTATAATCCATCTGCTTTCTGTTCATATTTTTCTTTATCTATTACTGATGATGATCCCAGAACTATGAAGGAAGCAATAGATTCAGATGATGGAAAACTCTGGAAAGAGGCCATGGTTGATGAAATGGAATCTTTGCACATAAATGAGGCTTAGGATCTGGTGGAGTTGTCGGCTAGAAGGAAACCCACTGGCAACAAATGGGTGTTCAAGAAGAAGACAAATGCAGACGGAAAGGTGGAGAAATGCAAAGCTTGGTTGGTAGCAAAAGGTTATTCCTAGGTGTCGAGAATTGATTTTGGTGATATTTTTTCTCCTGTTGCCAAGATAGCTTCTATTAGATTACTTTTATCTGTTGCTGCAGCTTCTGATTTTGAGGTAGAACATATGGATGTGAAGATAACATTTCTTCATGGGGATCTAGAAGAAGAGATCTACATGAAGCAACTTGAAGGATTTGCGGTGAACGGTAAGAAAGAACTGGTATGCAAGTTAGAGAAGTCTCTATATGGGTTAAAACAGTCACCAAGGATGTGGTATTAGAAATTTGATACATTTATACGAGGACTTGGCTTCACAAGAAGAAAAGTAGATCACTGTGTGTATTTTAAATTAGTCCGTGATTGTGTTATTTATCCAGTCTTGTATGTGGATGATATGTTGCTGGTTGGAAATGACAAAGAAATTATCCAGGATTTATAGACCCAATTGTCCTCCAAATTCGACATGAAAGATCTTGCTACTGCAAACTAAATTTTGGGCATGGAAATTAAAAGCGATTGGGCAAAGAGGAAGCTCTGGTTAAACGAGAGGAATTATGTCGAGACAATACTACAGAGGTTTAATATGCATGATAGTAAACCGGTGAAGTTTCCTATTCTTCTAGGTGTAAATTTATTTGTTGAACAGTGTCCCAAGATGCAAGAAGAGGAAGAGGACATGTCCCATGTTCCATATGCAAGTGCAGTCAGTAGCCTGATGTATGCAATGGTTTGTACTAGACCAGACATTGCACATGCAATGGGAGTATTGAGCAGGTTTATGTCAAAACCAGGGAAGGAGCATTGGACAACATTGAAGCGGGTTTTTCGGTATTTGCGTGGCACTAGTTGTTACAGATTCATTTTGGCATATCAACCCAACTTACAGGTCGATGTTATTAGAACTCATCAACCCCTAATACAGTTGTTACATGCCCTAAAGAAGTTGGTCATCAGAATGCCTTACTCCCAAAGAAGTTCCATCACAGAAAGCATCCAAAAAGTACCCCTAAGGAGATCAACGCAGGAAGCCTTCTATCAGGCTACAATGCATTGTAGGAGCTACACTGACTGAGTGCTATGCATCACACTTAGTCCCTCTTTATCCTACGATGAGCGAACTTGGGCAAATTTCCGTGAGGGTTTGAAGATTCCTTATCCATTGGAAGCCTCTAGAAGTTTCTCAAGTGCCACCTGCCCCTCTGAGTTCACCCTTGGATGAAAAAGGGAATTAGGAAACATCAATTCCCTATCCCTCCTTTCATGGAACTAATTTCTAAATTTAGAAAGGAATTCATTACCTCAATTGATAGCATAACCTCCTTCACTCACCTATAAATATATTACTCATCTAAGAGATCTGGGCTGAAAAATATTGAGTTGCAAGGAGATGCTGGTGGTATGAAATTAGGATTTGTAGGTTTTAACCCTATATAGAAATCACCTGCATATGAATTCTAAATCATAGGAAAAATAAAAATGTGAGAGCATAACACATAAAACACATATACATAGAGATTTCCCACTGGATCCCAAAACCGAGACTACTAGCTTGATTTTTCATTATGTTCCTTTCAATGTTACAATACATATATTTACATGCCGAAGCATCCAATACCATGGACTGAAAAACCATCGCGTCGAAAAACATGGACCGAAAAACCATAGGTAGGTTCGCCCAACCTAATATAGGGTCCAAAAAAAAATTTCTCGGGCCGTTGCCCTGGACCTCGTAGAGGGGGGCTACCTGCGCCCCTCAAACCCCTTGTGACCCCCCCACAGCACAATCAGTGCAACGAAGAGGGGGCTCTGCCCCACCTCTAACCCCTCAGTTCACTATTTAGGTTAGTCGTGGAAAGAATATAACACAACCCAACAATCTCCCACTTGTTGTTTTCTTTCCATAGGGGGCCACGGGAGAGCTTAGTCATTTTTCCAGCCCTGAAATGCCCATTGTTTCTCTACACCAAGAGAACTTCTCAAAGCTCATAGATTGTCAATGCATCTGCAGTATTCTTCAAAGTGTCCACCTTTACCAGCAACACCTTTTTGTCTTCTATCATATCCCTCACAAAGTGATACTGAACATCAATGTGCTTTGTCTTTGAATGATAGCAGGGTTCTTTGCCAAGAAAATTGCACTTTGGCTGTCACAGTCTATCCTTATAGCTCCCTGTACTAACCCCATACTTGAACACAATCTTTGCAACCAAACTGCTTCCTTGCTTGCATGAGTGGCTGCCATGTATTCTGCCTCTGTCTGTAGTTGATAGTGCCACTACAGATTGTTTCTTACTCATCCAACTGACTGCACCTCCAAATAGGTTAAACACATACCCACTTGTAGATCTTCTCTGATCCAAATCTCCAGCCC
This sequence comes from Pinus taeda, assembly GCA_000404065.3. Taxonomy (NCBI): domain Eukaryota; kingdom Viridiplantae; phylum Streptophyta; class Pinopsida; order Pinales; family Pinaceae; genus Pinus; species Pinus taeda. The sequence goes on from APFE031597028.1 coordinate 134,171, forward strand.
AGTCTGCATCAACAAAGCCATGAATATCCAACACTCTGTCCAATCCTGGTCTTCCTTGGTAGCACAAACCAT
>APFE031597031.1:6159-28419 GCA_000404065.3 Pinus taeda
ATTGAATGAAAACAACACTAGTGCCTGTAAAGTATATTGCCTTGGTGCTTATGTGTTCTAAAAACGTCCCAAGCAATACTTTTTAAGAAGGGCACTAGGGCAAGAAAAAAAATCTTATAGCCCTGGTGTTTTTATCATCTCCAATGCACTAAGTAGTTATGTGTAACAATGCACCAGTGTCGATGAGTTGCATAAACAATACCGATGCTTGAAAAGTATAACGCCCCGATGCTTATGTTTTTGCAAAAACCCCGGTGATGTACTTTTCTTAAAAGGTACCAGGGTAGGCCAAAAAAATCTTGCAGTACCGGTGCTTTTATATAATCTAACACACCAGTGTGTTAAAGGTAACAATGCATTGGTGCGTTAAAGGCGAATGATATCGGTGCATGAAAAGTATATCTTCCAACTACATATTTATTTTACAAACACATCGGGCTTTAATATGTATGAACGTACTAAGATATCATTTTTTATTATTATAAATATCATTGTTGAAAAACTTGTATTCTGAGTGGTGCACATTAATATATGATGTCCTGATATCCATTTTCTCATTTTTAAAAACATCGACCTATGAAAATGAAATTATTATGATTTTTTAAATCTGTTATTCATAAAAATATCAACATATATCTTATAACATTATTCATATAAATTAAATTTTGATTAGTGCATTTATCTATGATGTTTGGATTAATTTGTTATATCATTAGATTTCATATTTCTTCATTATAATATTTAATCAGTTGTGTAACATTGCACAATGACATTGGAAAACGCAGTAGAATATGAATAAGAGGCTCTTTATCATACAAAATGGGATACTTATTGGTAACCTCTTGTCTTTCAATTGGGACACTATATCCATTACATTAAACAAAATGTGTGATTCTCACAGAAAATTATTTAAAAAAATACAACAACTTGCATTGATATCCAAATAGATCACCATTCTTCGTTGTAATTGTTGTCAGTGCTGCGAGCTACTTCCATGACTTGAGTTATTTGGATGAATGTTTTGTTGATTGCATTGATTGTTTTTGTCTTCCCCAAGTTCCATCTACACACATAAAAATAAAATATAATAAGTATATCAACATTGGTGAGAATCATGAAAATTGAAATAAATAATATACATCAATGCAAATGGAAGAGCAATGTACCATAACAAGAATTGGGTCTTGAATTATACAATTTATTTCAAAACCATATCTCATGTCTTCTTTCAATAACTATTTTGTTGGCACAGTTCCACACTTTGTTTCTTGTAAGTTTTATACCGCATAATAAATCATAGATTTAATATATATATATATATATTCTTTCTATTAATTATAAACTTAGAGAAGTAAAACAACATAGATACTTACAAATTCCACAATTAATTTTTGATATGCCAACATATACTCAAAACCCATGTTTAACCTAATGTCAATCAATTCTTCTGATGACTCTTCTTTGTATGTTAGCACCTATTTGAAATATTTGAGGATGGTTGCTGTAAAACAAGTTAAAATATACAAAAATGAAACCTTAAGTTGTTATAGGGAAATATTAACAATTACTCACAAACTTTGATATCAATCATTTTCTTCCTTGTTGTTTTGTTTTAAGTGTTGAATGGGTTCCATTTTGTTTTGTTTTCTACAAGAAAATATTTGAAAATTAATATTTTATGCTAAATTATTTGTTTATATGTACCTAATAGAAAAAATCAATGATTGCATGCATTTGAAGAATGTTGTTGTTGAGATGACTCCTCCCGTGAAGCAATTATATCAATTTGTTTGACCATCTCCTTGTACACTTTTTTGGACATTCATACTGGCATGTTTTGGGCATCATCTTGTTGATCCATTGAGATTTTCATAATCTTTTTGAAAAAGTAATAAACTCTTTTTATATTGATATAGGAAAACTAAATATAACAAAATTGATATTAATAAATGAATTATTTGTAGTAGTATATACATATAATTATAGAAAAATATTAGGAATATTACCTTTTATGATTTTGTTGTTGTATGTTTTTGCTATTGCAAATCTTATAGGTCTTATTAACCACTCTCGAAATGTTTCCTGTAGTTTAAATATAACTTAGTTCTTGGAATCATTGGATTGATTTTTGTATTGTAAGTGGAAATTACATCTATACATTTGTTCCACTATATCCCTCATAGTTTTTTAAAAGAATTGCTCCCTTTCATTAACCTCCAACACCACTCCTGATGAGGTAAGGACTAATTCATCGTCATTTACATGTTTCATAATTTCTATTTTCTTAGAACAACATTCTTTTCCTTCGTTGTTGGTCCTTGTAGAACATAAAACATATGTGAATTAATATATTTTTTGAAACATGTTATCTAATATTATTAAGTATATTACTAATGAAAAAAGAAAAAAAAACTCATATTGAATAGTATGTTTTCATTCACCTTATTCATCCTTCTGCAATTTTTCCACTAGGTTTCTACACTCTTCAACACTTAGATCAGAAAGAATTTTATCAAACTTTCTCATTTTGTGGCTTTACATGACACACACTAATCGATACATATTAGTTAAACTTAGATATAGTTCAAACTTATTAATTTTGTAAATAATTTACAAAGAACTTGTCTTTTGTGTGTTTTTGGATGTGTTATCATTGTGGTGATCAATATTTTTGTTACTTGACCACCCCCCTTTTTTTTTTATTAATACAAGCCCTGCACCATTAAACACATAATCCATTAAATATATTTTATAAATAAATCACATAATTTTCAGCCAAAAAGAGGTCTGGTAATCGGTGTGTTTATGTGCATAAACGCACCGTTGCGTTTAATTGTTGAGTACTAACAAAAAATATGATTTTTTTAAAATAACTTTAAATATGACGGTGTGATATGTAACAATAAATGCACCTCCATCATGAAAACATAAAAAATTAAACACAAGTTTTTTGGACTTAACAATGTTATTTGTCATAGGCGCACCAGTGTGTTATATTACATAGGGTGCACTGATCAACATAATTCATTTTAAAAAAAATCAGACATGACCAACAAGGTTTTGGATTTGATTCAATAAGTGACCCCCTTGCTTTACATGTAAACCACCTGATATATAGTAATACAAACCCATTAAATAAAAAATTCCTAAAACGAAAACCCTAATTGTGAAGTGGTAAAGGGAGTTAAACCCTAAGGTGAAATTTTGGAATCACATAAGCAAGAAAAAACAAGGGTTTAAGGTAAGTATTGATTTTTTTTTTTTAATTTTAATTAAATCTAAATAGGAAAAAATTGTAAATTTTTTTATTAGTAAAATTTTTGCTATGCAGAGTTTTTATTTTTATCTAAATTTTAACTAAATCTAACAAAAATTGTAAAAAAAATTATTAGTAAAAACAAATGTGAAATTTAAAATTTTTACTATCTAGGGTTTTGAGTGAATCACCATACCTGTCAAATTTTGATCTTTTGAATAGCTCTGTTGTTCCAAAGTATTATGCTAATCCACAATGTTCTTAGTATGTCTCTCTTGCTAATATCTCCCTTGAAATTTTGGGGAAAAATAATGAAATAGTGAATGACGTCTTACTATTTAAAAGACATTATGAAACCATATGTCAAAAAATCAATTACCGTTCATTTTTCAATTTGAAAAAAAATTGTGTTTCTTTCCCTTTTTTCGAAACATCGATGTGTTTCATAGTAAAAAGCACTTATGTGTTTACTAGTAGTACACACCGATTAAGATAATTTATCAATGCACTAATTATTTTTAATGCATCGATATGATAGAATTCCTTTTTTTTTTCAAAATCCTGGAAACTGGTGTGGTTTTATTTTAATGCATCGGTGCGATTATTATTGAAATGCATCGACGCGATTAGTTTTACAAGAGCATTAATATGCTTTAAAATTTATATAAATTTTTATTTTCACATAAAATGGTATATTCATCTCAAATTATCCCTTAGGATGCATCCACATAAGTTATAATAGTCTATAGTATACATTTTCGGCTTAAAGTCGCCTTATTCTTGAAAAATGTTTTGAAAACTATATTGAAATTCAGCTTGTGGCTATATGGTTCTCAAAAATAATTTTAGGCATGTACACAAAAAATTATTGTTGGCTTTGCTCAAATGCAGGGACAAAACCTCATAATATCAAATGGCCAATTCTTCAAATTCCAGCTCGTTTCATATTGCTCAATGTCCTTCTCAGAGTTCTCCCTTTTCATCTTTAGTAAGTTAAGATTTTATTTATATTTCTATTATCTAATTGTTTTTTTTTTAATCCATGTCAATTTAAATAAAAATGTATCCAAATTGGGAAGATCTTGATTCAGAATCGAGTTCAGATGCATAAAACATTCCACCACTTTAAAAACGTGGGAACCCTTATCTGGAGTATCATACTGCAAGCAATTGGTAGATGAAAATGGACAACATCTTTACCTTTTCAATTGTAACATGCCATCTTCCAGCCGCAATTCTGGGTCAACGATGGTAATAATTATTTGGTATAATTTAATTTCAACAAACCAATTTCATTGTGCTTACTAATATCATTGATGTACTAATTTTCAATATTTTTGAAATTAGGATTCTAGTGATGATGTGCAACCCATTGGTAGATGAAAATGGAAAACATCTTTACCTTTCCAATTGTAACATGCCATCTTCCAGCCGCAATTCTGGGTCAACGATGGTAATAATTGTTTAGTATAATTTAATTTCAACAAACCAATTTCATTGTGCTTACTAATATCATTGATGTACTAATTTTCAATATTTTTTGAAATTAGGATTCTAGTGATGACGTGCATCCCACCTACCATTTTCCGGTGCACCCCACTACAATGTAAAATCGGGAGAAGGTTACATTAAGAGAAAAACTCAGAGAGGAAGCACACCAAGAATGGTTGAAAAAACCACCTATTCAATTCCCACTACATCCAGATTGACCAATTAGGAATGACTATAACAATAATGGTTATTCTTCAAAAGTTAGAAATGGAGGCAATCAAACAGTGGTTGGTATGGATAATTACTTATGGGATACGACTACCATGGACACAATGTTGTTAGATGAATTCCAGAATGATGAGCGAGGGATGATGATAATATCACTGATACCTTTTTTGAAAGCTTGAAATCTACTTCCACCATCCCTCTCTTTGGACTTGGCAGCCAATCAAAGTCTACCCAACTAGGGACAATGGTGTTACTGTACAAATAGAAAGAAAAGTTTTGCATGTCGAATGAATGTTTCTCGGAAATATTGAGGTAATTGACCATGATCAAGTCCCTTATATTTTTAGAAATATTGTTACACAATCAAAATTAAAAATGGTAAAGTTAAAGATAAAGTTATTTCAAGTGATAATGTTTTTCTCGATAGCTGGGAAGAGGCAAAAAAGCTGTTGAAAATGTTGGGTGTTGAGTACATATCATATCACACATGTTTGAATGATTGTATTCTATATAGAGGAGAATATTCGAAAAAAGAAATATGTTTGAAATGTGGGAAAGATAAGTACCATAAAAAAATGGTAAATCACATGGTCCTCCTCATAAGATATTGAGGCAAATGCCTATAATCCCAATGATTCAAAGGATCTTTTGTTGCAAAGAGTTTTCTATGTTGTAGGGATGGCATGCCTCACACGGAAGTAAGTTGGGAGTTATGCGAATTCCAACAGTCTCAATAACCATGAAGCATAGAGAGGATACATGGCCTAAAAAATTCAAGGATGAAATACAAATTCTATGACTCAGCATAGCCATGGATTGTGTCAACCCATATTCCCTCCAAAACACCAACTATTCTATTTGGCCTGCAGTAGTGATCAATAAAAATAACTCCCCATGGTTGTCTATGAAGAACAAACATCTTCTTTTGGCTCTTATAGTCTCTGGTAGAAGACAAATTAATAATATGGATGTCTACTTACAACCATTGGTAGATGAATTGAAGGAATTATGGGAAGGGATACATGTATATGATGTATCAAGACCCACTGCAACAAAGAGGAATTTTATGTTGCATGGCATATTTTCTTACACCACACATGATAATCCAGGCTTAGGAGTTTTCTCTAGTAAATTACATCTTTATTTATTTGTTTATATATGTAAAATATTGTTTCACATATTGATTTACTTTACTACAATTGCTCTGATCTTTATTATCGCTAACGTTCCCTATATACAATAATTTCGCAAGTCTTATAATGAAAAGGTATCATGGATGTAAATGTTGTGGACCTTCTTTGAAGGCTAGGTGGTCCAACCACCTACGTAAGCCAGTGTATGACTGCTCTAGGGTATTCCTCCCAAAAGAACACCTTTACAAAAGAACGACATCTGCTTTGAATGGTAAACTAGAGAGAACCCAAAGGACTGCAATAATGACACCAACTGAATGGATTAGAACATATGAAGGGAGAAGGAGAAGGAGATTATAGAAACATTCGATTCAACTGGGGAGCCTATGTTCGATGATCCAAAATTATTTGACACCTATGTTGAGAAATTGTGCATTGGGTTGAAAAGGAAATTTGTCTTTTATGAGCTCCCATATTTGGAACATATTAAGATTTCCCACTTACTAGATCCAATGTATATATATATATAATTTCATCTTCTTTATGGATGCACATATCATCGAAAGAAAGTGACACATTGGCTATTAAGAGAGATCTTACTTCTTCAAAAACCAAAAATAAACATTGGCCAAGATAAGAAAATAGAGGAGAGGTTTGTCCTTCTTGGTCTTTCAAAGAAGGTGATGTCTCATGGATTTTAAAGAAAGATAAGATTTCTTTGGAAAATGAAGTTATAATGGGTGTGAGGGTGCCTTATTTATATGGGTCTTCACTACGCTGTTGCTTCACTATGGAAGACCATTAGTTAGGGTCGAAATCACATGACCATTTGATCCTTCTAAGACTATGTATGTCAAAAACATGATTTTATTATTTGTTATTATTTTTATGCCATGGGATAAAATATAATTAATTTTTGTGTGTGTTTACTTTGTAGTGTCATTATCGTTTGCTCATGCGTGGGTGAGTGAAACATGAATTTCCCCAAGACCTACGATGTGCCATATCTAAATTAATCTGAATTTGTATGTTGGATCACATCAAAGGAGATTCATATGGTTAACATTCCATGGTGGCATGAAGAGATAATTGAGATTGTTTGTATGTTTGAGAAGGAACTACTGATGAGTTTAATGGACTTGCAGGTTCATCTTCTAATTCACCTAGTAGATGAGGTTGAATTAGTTGGGGTGGTTTCTTGTTATTGGATATTCTTCTAAGAGAGGTACATGAAAAAATTTAAAGGTTTTGTTCGACAAAAGGAAAAACCCGAGGGGTCTATGGCAGAGGGCTACATATCATATGAATATTTATATAATGCAAGTGAGTATATTAAGAATATTGACAACACACCAGGTGCGGGGATTTGGGATTACAAAAGGGATGAAGACAAAAGAGAAGGGGAACTTCTCCAAACGAATGGAAAATGGCGCATGATAAAGAGTAGGTGACTTATCATTTGTCGAATTTCTACATAGTAACTATTCACACTGAACTTCATAATCCACATTTTGATCTCATAAGTATTATGCATGTTAGTCTGATTTCATCAACAAATTTAGAAATTGAAGCCATTAACAAATTCATTCTTTACAATTCAGAAGTGACACAGTTGTGGGTTTCACTGTACGAACATAAGAGGAGGAGATGGGACAATGTCGTGAAAGAATTCAGACAGGTCAATGGTAGAAGCATGCCTTATCCTGATCATTTAAAAGAAAATATGCCAATAATATTCCCCAATAGTTGGATTGCTAACCAAGTTAGAGAGAAATATGCTGCATATGGTTGTTACCCACATGTTGAAGAGGATGTGCTAAACATAGGGATTGGGTGCAACAACTTGGTAATCTATTTCTGTACATTTTTAACTTCATAATGCACCTTTGAATTGTAACATCTATATTTTATATTTTAATTATGTTCAGGTTATTAGACACATGACACTGGGATTTTTTTCACTTTTTTATAGGTGCATTTGTTCCCATCTATGTGGGAATATGGACATCATTTTCACATGGAGGATGCCGATGGTGGATGCATGACACAAGACTATGGAGTGGAAGTCAAGTTTGACCAATCTAGTTGTGCAGACCATCGCAATCAAAACCTAATACAAGAGACATTAGGTTACATCGGAAAGATACAAGAGATCATTGAAGTGGAATTCTCTTCATTCCAATATCTTATTTTTAGGTGCAAGTGGTGGGACACCTTTGATCGGAATATTATAAAGAAATACTATGATAATGGGTTGTTATGTATCAGCTCTAGAAAAATATGGCATGAAGCTAGGAAGCCTTATGTTTTCCCCAAACACTGCAACTAGGTGTTCTTTTACCCAGATGTGTTGGATAGGGATTGGTGGTTCGTATTAGGACATGACCCTAGATCAAAACATATTCTTGAGAACAATTGTGTTATCATCCCAAGCGATGAAGATAATCAGAGTGGTGACAACGAAGAGTGATATGTACTTTTCTTATTTCATCATTTATACTATTGTTGTATGTTTTTGTTTTCTTTATTTCACTAATTATATTGTTTTTTATTAATCTTCATGGAATTTTATATAATTGGTAAGAGTTTCAACTACATTAAACTTTTTAATTTAGACAAATATCTTTGCATGTTTTATTTAAAGTAAGTCTTATTGCATGTAATTTCATATATAAAATTTTGATATAAGTTCATCAATATATAATCTATAATAAATACACATCATTTCATAAAAATAAACATCATGATGATAACAATCTAACAAACATAAACATCGTCTAAAATATACATTCAAATTCACTTACATCATCTAATTATATACTCTTCTAACACATATAAACGTCACTAGCTAGCACACAAATCCAATAATTTAACAAGACATCATCATCGTGATCACATTTAATAATATCCCATGTTAATTATATTGTTTTTTATTCGTCTTGTTAGTACTTTATATAATTGGTTAGATATTATATTTAAATTGGTAAGATATTAAATTTAAATTTAAATTAGCAGGAGTTGCTATAAATATTAAATTTAAATTGTTTGAAACCCTCATATCTGTGGCGAGAAAATTATTTTACTAATAATATTATATACATTTTTTACTTAATTTTTTTAATTAAAAATAGTGAATTTTATAAATAAATTAAATAGATTTTTTAATTTTTAAATAAATATTGTTGAATTCTTGTCTAATTTATTAATTTAAATATAAAATTTTTAAAATAATTATAATTAAATTTAAAATACATATTAATTTAAAAATATATTTTAAATATTAAATTAAATTAATAAATATATATTTTAATAATGCTCATTCATAATTATTATAAAAAAAACTGTAATTTATTAAATTTATAAAATCAAATTAATTGTTTTGTTATTTTTTTTTTGTAAGCTTGGTTGGATTACATCTTTATCACGTCCAATATATCACCCCGATTGGGGCAATGAATTGAACTGGTGACTTCACATCAAGGAGTGTTTTAACAAAGCACCTAATCACCATCTATCCAAGACCCGGTGGACAATTGCAATGTTATTTTTATAATCCAATATTTTATGATTTTTATTTTTAGTTATAGTTGGTTTTATTGACCAAATAGTTATATATATTTTATTATTATAAATATTTTGAAATTTTTATTTAATGATCACATGTTGCAATATACTTTTTGAAAAGTAATTGCAAATATTAATTAGATATTGTTTAACTATTGTATTATAAGTATAGGACACAACTTTTTCATTTGTTTAGAGGTTTGCACAATTTAAATGTGTGTAAAATTGATTTTGTTTTGTAATGACTATTTACATGTTTATAAATGTTGCTTTCTTTCTATGTTTTCTATAGGAAGGGACTATGCTGCTTGCAACCCTTGCTTGAATAAAAAATTAGATAGAATGAATATGTATGAATTGTCTATGCAATATAAAAATATTTTGGTAATTTTACAATTATAGTTTAAAACCATATTAAACTGTAATTTATAAAAATATTCATTTTTTATTTAAAGTAAGTTTTTGTGTGTAATTCACATATAAAATTTTATTAAGTTCATCAATAAATAATTTATAATAAATATCATTTTATAAAAATGGGCTACCATTCTGTAGAATTTTGTAGAAATTTTCTACACATCAGCTAGCTCTGATACCATGTAGAATTTTTCTACGAATCAACTAGCTTTGATACCATGTAGAAATTTCACCACGTGTAGATCAAACTGATATATGCAATGTACTAAAGCATAATAATAGATCTACTTCTACAACCAATTTAGCGAAAGCTTAATCAAACATGAGCAACGTCAATAAGAACACATAATTGATATGGAGAAATCAAACACACATAACATAGAAGATATAACTAGGGGAAATCATACAAGTGGAAATATGTCCGGATTACACAAAGCCTTAGCTTGGAAGCTATCCAGCTCTTAGTACAATCCCTTTGTTGCTCATAGATAGTCAAAGGCTTCTCACAAACCTTCTCCTTTGCCCTCCAAGCCTCCTATTTCTATGCACAGTTTTTCCTGGGTCCTCCAGCTGCAACTTGTGTGATTCTCACCTCACACACAACACTGACCTCTGAAATAACTGCACAAACCTGAAGGAGATAAATCCTCATAATGGATGAGCTTCTTTTATAGGAAAAATATTCATCCAATTGATAGTACACTGTCCCTTCTTTGATCTCAACTGGGTCTCTGTCTGAACTGACATGCATCAGTTATCCATGAGTGAATACTCAGTTATCTGAAAATACCAGTTGTCACATGCATGCAAGCATCAAAAAACTGAATCTCATTAATTTAAAAACTTGTTAAATTAATCTAACTAGACTTGACTAAGTTAAACTAAGTCAACTGATTCTCTCAATATATAACTCATCCTTAATTCCTCAACCAATGGAGCAAATCAAGGACACATTCCCCAATCAGTGGAGAAATTATTGCATGTTCTCACAAAGACTTCAAGTTTTATTTTCCTTAACTAATTAACTCAAAATGAATTAATTAATTAATATTCAAACTGCTGGTAAGACCAAATTCGAATTTACTTCCTATAGTTAGACCAGGGACTGCTAAAAATAGGAATCCACACTGCATTGCTAAAAATATAACTTCTATTTTTAGCACTTCCATTTTTCATTCCCTGTTGCCCAATCCAACATTGATGCCCAAACTTCTATTTTTAGCAATTTCTTGTTGCTAATTTTCAACGCTCCCTCTCAACAAGAAAGGCTTCCTCTCGAACCCGATCATGTACCTCTGGAATGTTCTGCATGCAACACATCTACCAAATGCGGTTGCTCCAGCAACTCTCGGAACAAAAAAACTCCCAACTGACCTCTCTGTTGGGCTAGAAAAATACTCTGATGCTGAAGCTCTACCTGCTGCTGACAAGTGCTCCCTCTCTAACCTCTGCGCTACTGCAACATCTCCATGCATCTCGCACCATTGCACCCTTCTTTGTGCTACCCTGCACTGTGCAACACACTTGTGCCTCTCGCATTGCTGCAACCTGCATGCTTTGTGTTGTCCTGGGATTCCCTGCACTGTAGCTCTCTCTACCGCTCCATCTGCATTTGTCTCTACCCAATCAATCAGTTCTACTACTCCTCATCGGGGCTCCCATAGCAAATTCGAATCAAAGAGGTTGGGTACTTCAAGAATCCTGCCCCTCCTCCTTGGGACGATCGCTCCACATCGCCCTACCTCCTACCTGGAGGTATGGATGCATGTGATCCCTCTGCCCACCTAGCTTGAAGTTTCCCCCTATTGGAGGTCTCTGCATGAGTAGATTTCTCTACTCAATATCCTCTCATCTTTCCATGTTGTCGCTGCTCCACAACCTCCTGAAGCTGCTGCACCAATCGTGGCTCCTCCACAATCGTCTGAGACTTCTTCTGGCGCTGCATGTTGAGAGGTAATATACTCTCCCTATAAACCACCAAGTATCTAACCTTTGCCTTTCTCCTCAAGGCTTTGCATGCATCTTGTACCTCAAGTGCATACAGGTTCTTGGCTAGCACACTCACTTTCCTGCCGTTACAAATTTTTCTAGAAAAAGAGCTGATTTTAAATCAACGATATTTCCCTCATCCAAACTCTGATTCAACCGATTTTTTTTTTGAATTTGGGTCTTTTTCCACAAGGAATCCAAATCTGCTATTTTTTTTTTTTTTTTTCTGAAAATTTTGTACATTAATTCTCAGATATGCTCTGCAAACTCTCGGCCCAAAACTCAAAACTTTGAAATCTCCTCTCAGTATATTGTTCTCTCCTTTGATCACCTTTGCTCTGATACCATGTAGAATTTTGTAGATTTTTTCTACATATCAGCTAGCTCTGATACCATGTAGAATTTTTCTACTAATCAACTAGCTCTGATACCATGTAGAAACTTCACCACCTGGAGATCAAACTTATATATGCAATGTACTAAAGCATAATACTAGCTCTACTTCTACAACCAATTTAGCAAAAGCTTAATCGAACATGAGAAACATCAATGAGAACACATATAACTGATTTGGAGAAATAAAACACACATAACATAGAAGATATAACTAGGGGAAAGCACCAGCCTAAAACCCCATCTTTGTATTATCATACAAGTGGAAATATGTCTGGATTACATAAAGCCTTAGCTCGGAAGCTATCTAGCTCTCAGTAGAATCCCTTTGCTACTCATAGACAATCAAAGGCTTCTCACAAACCTTCTCCTCTGCGCTCCAAGCCTCCTATTTCTATGCACAGTTTTTCCTGGGTCCTCCAGCTGCAACCTGTGTGATTCTCACCTCACACACAACACTGACCTTTGAAATAACTGCACAAACCTGAAAGAGATAAATCCTCATCATGGATGAGCTTCCTTTATAGGAAAAATATTCATCCAACTGATAGTACACTGTCCCTTCTCTGATATCAACTGGGTCTCTGTCTAAACTGACATGCATCAGTTACCCATGAGTGAATACTCAGTTATTTGAAAATACCAGTTGTCACATGCATGAAAGCATCAACAAATTGAATCTCATTAATTTAACAACTTGTTAAATTAATCTAATTGGACTTGACTAAGTTAAACTAAGTCAACTAATCCTCTCAATATAGAACTCATCCTTAATTCCTTAATCAGTGGAGCAAATCAAGGACACATTCCCCAATCAGTGGAGTAATTATTGCATGTTTTCATAAGGACTTCAAGTTTGATTTTCCTTAACTAATTAACTCAAACTGAACTAATTAATTAATATTTAAACTGTTGGTAAGACCAAATTCAAATTTACTTCCTATAGTTAGACCAGCGACTGCTAAAAATAGGAATCCACACAACACTGCTAAAAATAGAACTTCTATTTTTAGCACTTCCATTTTTCATTCCCTATTGCCTAATCGAGCACTGATGCCCAAACTGCTATTTTTAGCAATTTCTTGTTGCCAATTTTCAACACTTCTGGACACTCTTTGCCCTAGCAGCTTAGAATAGTTGGAAAGTCCATCAAATGGATGTAAAAACTTCTTTCTTTAATGGAGATCTAAAAGAGAATGTTTTTATGTCTCAGCCCGAAGGATTTGCTGTAAAAGGACATGAACATAAAGTATGCAATCTTGTGAAATCCTTGTATGGCCTCAAATAAGCACTGCGAGCCTGGTATGAAAAACTAACTGAGCATCTTCTGAAACTCAATTCAAACATTATGATCTTGATGATGCAACTTTGTTTTTCAAGAAGGTTGGCAAAACAATTGTATATCTTGTGGTATATGTAGATGATCTTTTGATGACAGGGAACAATGAGAGCTACATTGCATCCATAAAGAAGGAATTGAGGAAAGATTTTGAAATGACTGATTTGGGCTATGTTCATTACTATCTTGGTATTGAAGTAACTCAACATCCAAAGTCCATATTCCTTGCTCAAAAGAAGTACACTGGAGATCTGTTGAACAGATTTGGCATGATTGAATGCAATCCTCTGACTACTCCAATGAAACAAAAATTAAAGGTCACATCCATTGAGGAAAAAGAATTTGGGGATGCAACAAATTATAGACAACTTGTAGGAAGTCTCAGTTTCCTAACCACTACCAGACCAAACATTTCATTTGCTGTTGGAATCCTCTCCAGGTTTATGCAAAAGCCTTGCGAGGGACATTGGTCTACTGCAAAAGGAATTCTAAAGTACTTGAAGGGAACTCAAGACTTTGGAATCAAGTATACACAGGTGGGAGACTTCAGCTTGATTGGATACTCTGATTTAGACTTTGATGGAGACAAATAAACTGGGGTATCTACTTCAGGTTATGCTATGAGTCTTGGATCAGGAGTTGTCTCCTGGAGATCACACAAACAATCAGTTCTAGCAGATTCCACAACAGAGGCAGAATATGTCGTAGTAGATGAGGCAACAAAAGAAATTGTGTGGCTCAGGAAAATTCTTGAGTATTTGCAGGTAAAACAAGTACAATCGACTCCACTCATGATTGACAATACCTCGGCAATAAAATTGGCAAAGAACCCAAAGTTCCATGATTGAACAAAGCACATCAATACAAAATATCATCAGATTCGACATCATGTTGAGGGAAAAACAGTCCATCTTCACCATTGTTCCACTAATGAACAGATTGCAGACATCTTCACCAAAGCGCTTGGAAGAGAAGATTCAGAACAATGCTTCGACTCACCAACATCCCTTCAGATTAAGGGGGGGATGTTGACACCTAATCATAGGGATTGGGTGAACAACTGTAATTAGTGTAAATAAATAATAGATGAAATGGAGAGTCATCGAGAGATGAACTGAACAATCTCTCCTTCTTGTATATAATAATGAACAACTTGAATGAATAAATCAATCACATTTGAGGAGTTACCTCTTGGCCTGACAGTAACATTGCTAGAGCCAAGCTTGTGAGAACTGAAATTTCATTAATTGTATAAAGGAATATGTTCACATATCATCTACCTCGACCTTTTAGATCTATGCTCACAAAACTGATCAACATAGTGTAGTGACTAGTAGCATTGCTAGATGCGAGCTTCACATTGGCACATATATATATTTTGCAAGAGAAATATGATTTATTTTTTTCTTTTTTTAATGACCATGTTGTATTTTTAGATTAGATTTGGAGTAGGTTCTAAAACTATTTTTGTTTAGTTAAGAGTTTGTCTTTCTTGGACAAAAAAAAATAAGTTAATAGCCCAAATTACATAAATATCTAACAGTGATAGAAAGCTACTCCATTACATATTAATAATAAGGTAATTTCAATCAAGCAATAATAGTTTTTTAAATACTAATTTGACAAGTAACTTAAGGAAATATAATAAGAAAAGAAAAGAAAAAAATTAAATTATAAAAAATAACCTTCAAACTATACAGTTTTTTTCCAGAAAAAACAATTCTTAAAAAGTAGTCTGGAATACAGGCTAGAACCCTTGCATTCATTATCTTAATCCATTATGAATCTGCCTTCAAAACCTATGTATCATATTCTTGTGATAATTTTTACCTACTGTACTAAAAAAATGTCTATTGTAATCTCTATAGAAAACACCTTAAACAGACAAAATTTACACTACATCGAATGATACTAAACAAAAAATCTGCCAGCCTAAAACTAATTTAGCCACACTTCCTAGATAGTACATCAATCAAGATGACTGCTTGAGCCAAGGACCTCCTTTCCTTTCCACTGCGCAGTGTTCTCGTCTACTTCAAGCTCTGTTGTCACTAATTGAACACTTGACACATATAATTTCTCCAATTCCATGACTTTGCAATGCATTCATGCTGGAGATGATCCAATTTAATTTGAAGTAAATCAAGCTTTGCATTGACTAATGCTTGGAAGGATTCAAGGGTTTTAATTTATACCTCATTACCTCATTCCTCTGATTGAAGGTGGTTAGAATTCCAACCATGACGTTAAAATTCCTCTGATTGAAGGTGGTTAGAATTCCTCTGATTGAAGGTGGTTAGAATTTTATTTTAATAATGACTGAATTAAGGATCATGACAAATAACTATTTGCATAAATTTGGTTATTCAATTCCAGCGGCTAGCCCAGAAATGAATTCAAATGCCAAAGAATATGAAAGAATTCTATCTTGTCAAAATTTTGAAGTTGGATAATGATCTTTTGCAAAATAGGAGGAAGATTGTTGTTTTGTGAAATTTTTGATTTCTGAACTTGTTAAATTGTAATTTGTAATTTGAGAATTTTCGAAGACCATTATATTTGAAAATTTATTTTCTATGACAAAATCTAATCTTTACGAAATGCCAAAAATTCAGCTTGATTGTTGGTAGCAAAACCCAACCCAAACATATTAAATCTCAAATTTTCCTCTGGAGCTAAAGATCCCTTTGATCCCTTCCTGCTTTGCCACCCTAAACTACAAAAATATTTTATTATAGGCCTCTGGCCCAAAAGCTCCTTGTTCAAAAGTTACCGTGCTAGGAATTATTATATGTTACCTTGCATATGAATAATCAAATTGGGAAGCTTGCAACATTTAAACTACTGATATTAATTAACAATCAATACCTTAAGTTCTATTCTCTATATTTTTGGGTAACCCTTATTGTATATTTCAAATATTTAAAAAATTAATATATAAATTGATTAAATATTGAATTTAATTTTTCTTTATAATTTTTTTGAAATATCTATAATCTAGTTAAATTAAACTAACTTAAAAAATTCTCAAGAAATAAATCACAACAAGATCTAAACTTACTTCACACATATTTTTCAACAAATTTAAATTTCATTTACAAATAACAATAACAAAAATCTATGTAAAGATCTCAACATACTTCACATATATTTATAAACAAAAAGTGTTAATAATAAAAATATAAGTCTAGCCAACCAACAGAATCCTGAAAGCATTAATTCCTATCATCAACTTCACAATAGAGAAAGTAAACAACAATTAAGTGTAGCATTACATGGAAAATATAAGTCTAGCTAACTAACAAAATCCTAAAAGCATTAATTCCTACCAACTTCGCAATAGAGAAGGTAAAGAACAACATTACAATTAAGTGTAGCATTACATGGAAAATATTTTCCAACGAAAGTTTTTTATTGTTATAGAATTGACAAAAATTGTAAAAAAAAACTTTTGCTACAACATCTATTTGTTGTACCGGATGTTTTAGCAGAGCTGATAATGGAACCTCAACACAACTAAAAACATTTCGGCGGATGGAGGTTTTAGCAAATGCTTTCTTAGCGGTATGCTTACTAGTTAAATTGCACCAGTGCACTACCATTATAAAAACATCGATGCTATAAATTTAAACAAACGCACAAGGATTGGAAGCATTTGTTGGATCACCGATCTGTTAAATTTATAAAAGCATTGGTGCTTTAATAATAAAAATGCAGTGATTCGTACTATCTATGATACCATGCACTAGGGCATTGAATGAAAACAACACTAGTGCCTGTAAAGTATATTGCCTCGGTGCTTATGTGTTGTAAAAATGTCCCAAGCAATACTTTTTAAGAAGGGCACTGGGGTAGGAAAAAAAATCTTGCAGCCCCGGTGTTTTTATCGTCTTCAATGCACTGAGTAGTTATGTGTAACAATGTCCTACTGTCGATGAGTTGTATAAACAATACCGATGCTTGAAAAGTATAACGCCCCGATGCTTATGTTTTTGCAAAAACCCCAGTGATGTACTTTTCTCAAAAGGCACCGGGGTAGGCCAAAAAAATCTTGCAGTACCGGTGCTTTTATATAATCTAAAATATCAGCGTGTTAAAGGTAACGAAGCATTGGTGCGTTAAAGGCAAATCATATCGGTGCATGAAATGTATATCTTTCGACTACATATTTATTTTACAAACACATCGAGCTTTTATATGTATGAACGTACCAAGATATCATTTTTTATTATTATAAATATCATTGTTGAAAAATTCGTATTTTGAGCGGTGCACATTAATATATGATGTCCTGATATCTATTTTGTCTATAAAAATGCAATTATTATGATTTTTTAAATTAGTTATTCATAAAAATATCAACATATAGCTTATAACATTATTCATATAAATTAAATTTTGATTACTGCATTTATATATGATGTTTGGATTAATTTGTTATATCATTAGATTTCATATTTCTTCATTATAATATTTAATCAGTTTTTTAATACTGCACAACAACATTGGAAAACACAGTAGAATAAATTAAAATGTGTTTTATTATATATGAATAAGGGGCTCTTTATCATACAAAATGGGATACTTATTGGTAACCTCTTGTCTTTCAATTGGGACACTATATCCATTACATTAAACAAAATGTGTGATTCTCACAGAAAATTATTTAAAAAAATACAACAACTTGCATTGATATCCAAATAGATCACCATTCTTCGTTGTAATTGTTGTCAGTGCTCGAGCTACTTCCATGAATTGAGTTATTTGGATGAATGTTTTGTTGATTGCATTGATTGTTTTTGTCTTCCCCAAGTTCCATCTACACACATAAAAATAAAATATAACGAGTATATCAACATTGGTGAGAATAATGAAAATTGAAATAAATAATATACATCAATGTAAATGGAAGAGCAATGTACCATAACAAGAATTGAGTCTTGAATTATACAATTTATTTCAAAACCATATCTCATGCCTTCTTTCAATAACTATTTTGTTGGCACAGTTCCACACTTTGTTTCTTGTAAGTTTTATACCGCATAATAAATCATAGATTTAATATATATATATATATATTCTTTCTATTAATTATAAACTTAGAGAAGTAAAACAACATAGATACTTACAAATTCCACAATTAATTTTTGATATGCCAACATATACTCAAAACCCATGTTTAACCTAATGTCAATCAATTCTTCTGATGACTCTTCTTTGTATGTTAGCACCTATTTGAAAATATTTGAGGATGGTTGCTGTAAAACAAGTTAAAATATACAAAAATGAAACCTTAAGTTGTTATAGGGAAATATTAACAATTACTCACAAACTTTGATATCAATCATTTTCTTCCTTGTTGTTTTGTTTTAAGTGTTGAATGGGTTCCATTTTGTTTTGTTTTCTACAAGAAAATATTTGAAAATTAATATTTTATGCTAAATTATTTGTTTATATGTACCTAATAGAAAAAATCAATGATTGCATGCATTTGAAGAATGTTGTTGTTGAGATGACTCCTCCCGTGAAGCAATTATATCAATTTGTTTGACCATCTCCTTGTACACTTTTTTGGACATTCATACTGGCATGTTTTGGGCATCATCTTGTTGATCCATTGAGATTTTCATAATCTTTTTGAAAAAGTAATAAACTCTTTTTATATTGATATAGGAAAACTAAATATAACAAAATTGATATTAATAAATGAATTATTTGTAGTAGTATATACATATAATTATAGAAAAATATTAGGAATATTACCTTTTATGATTTTGTTGTTGTATGTTTTTGCTATTGCAAATCTTATAGGTCTTATTAACCACTCTCGAAATGTTTCCTGTAGTTTAAATATAACTTAGTTCTTGGAATCATTGGATTGATTTTTGTATTGTAAGTGGAAATTACATCTATACATTTGTTCCACTATATCCCTCATAGTTTTTTAAAAGAATTGCTCCCTTTCATTAACCTCCAACACCACTCCTGATGAGGTAAGGACTAATTCATCGTCATTTACATGTTTCATAATTTCTATTTTCTTAGAACAACATTCTTTTCCTTCGTTGTTGGTCCTTGTAGAACATAAAACATATGTGAATTAATATATTTTTTGAAACATGTTATCTAATATTATTAAGTATATTACTAATGAAAAAAGAAAAAAAAACTCATATTGAATAGTATGTTTTCATTCACCTTATTCATCCTTCTGCAATTTTTCCACTAGGTTTCTACACTCTTCAACACTTAGATCAGAAAGAATTTTATCAAACTTTCTCATTTTGTGGCTTTACATGACACACACTAATCGATACATATTAGTTAAACTTAGATATAGTTCAAACTTATTAATTTTGTAAATAATTTACAAAGAACTTGTCTTTTGTGTGTTTTTGGATGTGTTATCATTGTGGTGATCAATATTTTTGTTACTTGACCACCCCCCTTTTTTTTTTATTAATACAAGCCCTGCACCATTAAACACATAATCCATTAAATATATTTTATAAATAAATCACATAATTTTCAGCCAAAAAGAGGTCTGGTAATCGGTGTGTTTATGTGCATAAACGCACCGTTGCGTTTAATTGTTGAGTACTAACAAAAAATATGATTTTTTTAAAATAACTTTAAATATGACGGTGTGATATGTAACAATAAATGCACCTCCATCATGAAAACATAAAAAATTAAACACAAGTTTTTTGGACTTAACAATGTTATTTGTCATAGGCGCACCAGTGTGTTATATTACATAGGGTGCACTGATCAACATAATTCATTTTAAAAAAAATCAGACATGACCAACAAGGTTTTGGATTTGATTCAATAAGTGACCCCCTTGCTTTACATGTAAACCACCTGATATATAGTAATACAAACCCATTAAATAAAAAATTCCTAAAACGAAAACCCTAATTGTGAAGTGGTAAAGGGAGTTAAACCCTAAGGTGAAATTTTGGAATCACATAAGCAAGAAAAAACAAGGGTTTAAGGTAAGTATTGATTTTTTTTTTTTAATTTTAATTAAATCTAAATAGGAAAAAATTGTAAATTTTTTTATTAGTAAAATTTTTGCTATGCAGAGTTTTTATTTTTATCTAAATTTTAACTAAATCTAACAAAAATTGTAAAAAAAATTATTAGTAAAAACAAATGTGAAATTTAAAATTTTTACTATC
Organism: Pinus taeda; assembly: GCA_000404065.3. Lineage (NCBI taxonomy): Eukaryota > Viridiplantae > Streptophyta > Pinopsida > Pinales > Pinaceae > Pinus > Pinus taeda. Next base: position 27,154 of record APFE031597031.1, read on the forward strand.
TAGGGTTTTGAGTGAATCACCATACCTGTCAAATTTTGATCTTTTGAATAGCTCTGTTGTTCCAAAGTATTATGCTAATCCACAATGTTCTTAGTATGTCTCTCTTGCTAATATCTCCCTTGAAATTTTGGGGAAAAATAATGAAATAGTGAATGACGTCTTACTATTTAAAAGACATTATGAAACCATATGTCAAAAAATCAATTACCGTTCATTTTTCAATTTGAAAAAAAATTGTGTTTCTTTCCCTTTTTTCGAAACATCGATGTGTTTCATAGTAAAAAGCACTTATGTGTTTACTAGTAGTACACACCGATTAAGATAATTTATCAATGCACTAATTATTTTTAATGCATCGATATGATAGAATTCCTTTTTTTTTTCAAAATCCTGGAAACTGGTGTGGTTTTATTTTAATGCATCGGTGCGATTATTATTGAAATGCATCGACGCGATTAGTTTTACAAGAGCATTAATATGCTTTAAAATTTATATAAATTTTTATTTTCACATAAAATGGTATATTCATCTCAAATTATCCCTTAGGATGCATCCACATAAGTTATAATAGTCTATAGTATACATTTTCGGCTTAAAGTCGCCTTATTCTTGAAAAATGTTTTGAAAACTATATTGAAATTCAGCTTGTGGCTATATGGTTCTCAAAAATAATTTTAGGCATGTACACAAAAAATTATTGTTGGCTTTGCTCAAATGCAGGGACAAAACCTCATAATATCAAATGGCCAATTCTTCAAATTCCAGCTCGTTTCATATTGCTCAATGTCCTTCTCAGAGTTCTCCCTTTTCATCTTTAGTAAGTTAAGATTTTATTTATATTTCTATTATCTAATTGTTTTTTTTTTAATCCATGTCAATTTAAATAAAAATGTATCCAAATTGGGAAGATCTTGATTCAGAATCGAGTTCAGATGCATAAAACATTCCACCACTTTAAAAACGTGGGAACCCTTATCTGGAGTATCATACTGCAAGCAATTGGTAGATGAAAATGGACAACATCTTTACCTTTTCAATTGTAACATGCCATCTTCCAGCCGCAATTCTGGGTCAACGATGGTAATAATTATTTGGTATAATTTAATTTCAACAAACCAATTTCATTGTGCTTACTGTTAGGATATTCCGACACATAGGAATAGTTAAGTTCAACTTGGTCTAGTATAGAGTTAGGTTAGCGTTAGGTAAAGTGTGTTTCTTTACCGTTGTACATTTTGTAACTTACAATCCGACGGTCACGATATG
>APFE031597035.1:0-21899 GCA_000404065.3 Pinus taeda
GGTCGATGATGTGGGAAACATTATGGCCCACCTTCGACGAAGATCACTTCCTGTCGACTTCAGCTCATTATCCAGGAAAGTGACCTAGAGACTCCCTTCTGGTACCTTGGAGCCTGCATGCCTCAATGGCAGGTTCTTTGTGTTCGACGCGAGGTTTTTCATCATTGGCCTTCGATCGGATGACTCTACGGGTGTTCGACATCGGCTCATTCATTCACACGCCGGATTGTACCTATAGTACCTTGAGGGCCATTGTCATTATTGGTGGTACCTCTCGCGTCTGTTAACAGTTCCCAATATTGACTGGTAATCAGACGATGTTCATGCATGTTCGACTTTAGCTCACATGTTCACATGCTTGAACTTGTACTTCTGTTCGGGTCGAGATGGAGCGCAAGACCCTGGATTGTGTCTGTTGTAATCTAGGCGTAATTTTTGATACATGACTCATTCACTGGATGGCTGCGACCATACTTGAGTCAATTCATTGATCCTAACCAGATGGCTGCGTCCATACTACGGATCTTGATTATCATGTACTCTCTTATGGATGGCTGCGACCATACCACGTACATCATGTATTTGAACTATCAATTGTATCTCTCAATGCATATTCTCGGCAGCAGCTATATGTGTTCTTGTAAAGCATTTCACCCCTCTCTCTCTCGGGCCTCATGCTTTAGGGGGCATCTGTTACACAGTAATTTGTCACCATTGGTCACCGTCCTTGTTACCCCTGTTTTCATACATTGGAGGATACATTCCGGGACCTGTGAGTAGTGACATAGCCTAAAAACATTTGCATTATGTTTCCTTGAGTATGTACTTCATGTTCCCTGAAGACACCTTCTGCAAATTATCCCTGAAAAGTGCCCTTTTTCCATTGACGCAGGTACACAGTGTCTTACCCACGCCAATCACTAAGATCCTCAAAAAGGGGCGCGCCCATTGGCGCTCTGTCTTAGAACAACACTCGCGCCAACTAAGTTTGGTAATGATTTTTGGCAAACGCGCACCCGTATGTTTTTTCCTTTCAGATCATGAAGTCTTTTGAGGGAAAAATCCATCTGATAGAGTTCGAGAGTCATCATCTATCCTTGACATCTATCCTCAGTAGCTTTTCGGAGATAATTTCAATCCACTATGGGTGTCCTGGTGTATTGAATCTTCCTCCCTTCTCCATTTATAAAAGTCTGTCCTCATGCATTAGACAAGTTAGTTGAGTTTTGTGAGTTCTGGAGTAATGTTAGAGTGATAGTAAGAGTTTTGAAGCATAGGGAGGTTATGCTGCCGGAATCCTGAGAGAGAGGAGGTCTATTGCAAGGCATACATAGCTGCTCGCCCAGTCAGAGAATAGGTTCAACGTCAGAACCATGGTTGTATCTTTCTCTGCCTATTATTCATTAATAGACGACTATCATTATGGTTCCACTCTTATTGTCTTTATAATGATGATTGAGTTATATCCTTTCTGACTGATATATAGTTGCATCTATTGGATTTTATGCTTGTATTTGTGTCGTTCTTTGCGTGTGTAGGTGTCCATTCACGAGGATCGTGGGGATTGTGACCAGCCAGAGCAAAGGAATGGGAGCGACGACTCTTCTACAAGTATTAGCGTTGGAATCCAGGTAGGCCCTCGTCATCGATCTTTGATTTGCAATTAGGAACCTGCGTGTTAGCGTTGTTTGATTGTTGCTAGACCCCATTTGGGCTAGTGGGATCGCCTCTGTCCACAGAGGGGATTTACCTGTTCAACACACATACCTATCAAATATCATTTTCTTCGAGAACAAGTGCTAGAACAAAAAGTCAAGTTGGAGTATGTTCCCTCTAAGGAACAAGTTGCTGATATACTCACTAAACCACTGCCCAGGGAAACATTTGAATACCTCAGACAAAAGCTGGGAGTAGTTGATGCTTCATCGTGCTATTGAAACCTGTCTGTTTCAGAGAAATATGGTTGTACGCGAGTTTCTTGAGGAGGATCCACGTACATACGTTGGTTTATGTATATATAGTCGCATATATGATGGTTTGAAGGAAATCAATGGGGACAGACTCTGGTTGAAGAGAGTCTGATATGGGTCTGACAGAGACCATCTGGCACAGGTTCAGGGGGAGCAGATAAACTTCTGATAATGCATTGTTGACATTACCTTAGAAGCTTTTGGTTCAAGTTCACAACTGTTGTTAGTTTCAGGTGGAACACATGTAGAGGAAGAACAGAAACAGAACACGGTTGCTGATCTGAATAATGATTGACAGATGTTGCTGATAGTAGTTATTGATGACTTTCATATTCTTGCTCTAGATATTTTATCTCTATGTCATGTATATCTTCTTTTTATCAAGTACATGTAATGGCCTATTTTGGTTTCCCCACTATGCTTGGGATGAATGATGTAATGTAATTGGTTGTCATATGTAAATTTTTGATGTATCCCCACTTGGTTGGATGGATGATCTCCACTTGGTTGGGTGATGGATGTATGTATAGAGTCTTTTTGTGATAGGAAGGTCGTTTATGGTGTGTAATTCATGTTTTTTTTAAAAGAACATCCTTTTGCAGATCTTGCCTACAGTTAGGGGGAGCATGTTCAGCACAGCAGAGCAGAGATTTCAGCATGTACTCAGGGGGAGCACAACCCTTTGCCCTTGATGACAAAGGGGGAGAATGACTTTGAGGATCTTGGGGTTGCCATCAAGTCCAAAGCGGGAGATTGTTGGCATTATTACACAGGTTTGGCGCCATGGCACAAGTGTTGTCCTTGATGGAAACTCACTCTGATGACAGATCACATTTCAGGCTCTCAGAATGAAGGAAATCATATATACGCAGGTTCACCTTAACGAAGCTGCGTATACACGTGGGTTAGACGTTCCAAAGTCGCATATGCGTATACACGCACTTTCATGCAAGGTAAAGTGCGTACATGTGGGAGAACTTATTTTTGGTCCATGGTATTTTGTCCTTGGTATTTGAACCTATGGTTTTGGACCTTGGTATCTCGTCTAATGTGTTGATCCCAAGTATTGGGTTTTTGGTATTGATTTGTTATGGTTTTGGGTCGTGGTATTGTGAAAGGCAAGACTATAAAAGAGGAAGAAGATCATTGGGCAAAGATCATCTGAATTATTGAATATCTGACATCATGCTAGATCTAGAATACTGGTGATTAGGTTATGGTGCAAATCTGGATCTGAATGAAGGAGGAACCTAAGCGCAAGAAAAAGGATAAGTTCTCTTGATGGGTCAAAATCTTAAGGCTTGAATAGTAGTATCTCTATATGATTTTGATCTGTGATATGTGGCGCACACTTGATCTATAAATCTGATAATCTGGGTTAACTAATGTCTAAATGTTTGAAAGAATGAATTATCCTTTATAGATCTGTACGCAGGTTCAGTGAAGCGAAGGCACGTATACACGTTGTTTTTGTAAGTGAAAGTAGCGTATATGCAAGACGGTCTTGACACAGAAGCGTATGCACGCAGGTTTCTGAATAGTGAAGTAGCGTACATCTCTTGATTTATGTTCTAGATGCTTCTGTTTATTACTGCAGTGTTCTAGGTTCAGAAGTGGTGTGTGATTACTGTTACTTTGATCTGGGTACAGTTGTCAGAGAAGTGTTTATTTTGATTCAGTTTTGATTGGTGAAAAGGTGATTGGTTGATGCATAAATTCTTGATGTTTGATTGATGTTCATGGATCCAGTCTGAAAATTTATGAAACGTGGTCCCTGGAAGCATAGAGAAGGTTGTAGCCTTCTACAGGTAGTAGCCTACGTACTAGTATCCCAGCTAGTACAAGAGCTAAGGGGGTTGTAGCTCCCTTCCAAGAAAATCTGGAGAACGAGAGAGGGTTGTAGCTCTCTGCAGGTAGCAGCCTGCTTACTGGTAAAGGACTGCACCAGTACAGAAACATTGTAAAAAGAAGTTTATAAATAAAGAAAGATAGAGACGAATTGCAGCAAGTGGTTTTCACCCACATTGGGTTTCCACCTTATATCTTGTGTTCTTGTGTGTGATTGTCTTATGCTCTGTTTCGCTGTTTCTAGTTACTATTTATTTGATTCTGATACATAGATTAATGATCAACATCTGTAAGATAAATTAAATTATAAGTCTTCATGGTATACGCAGGTTTCCTTATCTGTAGTTGTGTATATACGCAGTTTTCACTAACTGAAGTAGCGTATATGATCTAGGTTTGAAAAAGGAAATAATTGACTTGATAATACTGATTCACCCCCCCTCTCAGTATTCCAACAATAATATATAATATTATAATATATATTATATATAATAATATATAATATATATATATATATTAATATATATATTTCCGTCCTTTGTAGTTATTGAAACAAGTGTTCAAATTTGTAAAGTGGCAGTCCTCTCGCCAATATCCCTAGAATTATAGTTGAATTATCATATGATCATATCCTATCATTGAATTTTATATGTCGATCTTCACCATTATGTGAGCACTTTGTTTTAGGAGTTTCATGATCCTCCATTTTAACCCTATCCCAATTTCCATTTTGTACCCTCATCTCTCATATCATTTCACTTCATAACCAATTCGCTCCTCAAATTCCTTTCCCCATTTGGAAATAAAATCTCTGAGATATCGAATCCCGACACTATTTTGATGGGAAAACTCAACCCCATGAGATAAGATCTATGAACTCTGAGGGGGCTGGAGGGGTGCCCAAAATATAAAATTAGTGAGCCAATGTTGGTGGTTGCAGGTTAGCTCCCTTACCTCTTGTAATTTCAAGGATTTGACATTGAAGTGGCACAGGATTTTGCTAAAGGATTTTAAAACAATATGGTTAGGGTTTGTAGACTAGTTATGGTTGTTAAAGAAGGGTTTTTACTCAATCCATTGGTTGCTCGCAACAGGGAAAAAAATGGTTCAAAAATAAGCATGTTACACGGGGAGTTTGGAGGAGATTCATTGTTGAGTCTAGGTCATGTTGAATTTTTGTAGCTATGGTCAGTATTCATAATTAAAACTTTAGCCCTTGGTGTATATGTAATAATATATTTTGGACCTTTTCTTCATGTCGGCATCAAAAAAAATAATTTGAGTTTTTAATTTTAATATTTTTGGCATTAAAGAAGTCAAGTCAACCTTCACTTGGTCAAGTTGGCCCAACCCCATTGTCACACTCATATGGCCTCCCAAGGCACTATATATACACCAATGGTTTTCCTCCACAAGGACATATACAGATCTCACACAAGAAGTATATATTTCTTCATCCAAGTGAAGGAAACAAGGAAGAATATGGTTGAAGTTATCCCGCTATTGAACGAGCTCTCTCCTTATCTGACCTTGCACAAATCGCATTTATGTCTATTTGACTTTGCACATGTGACAATTTATGGGCATCTTTGGCACAACAGGTATGATTTTCTCTGGTGCAAGAGTAGGCTAAAATTTTCCCCAACCAAATCAAATCAAGCCAACTGTATTTGGAAGTTTGTTGACTTGACATGAGGGTTGGTTGACCAAGTTTGGCCAAGACTACATTGATGGTCTGTTTGACTTCATTTTGACTAGGAAAGATCAAATGTATCTCTATTGATCTTAATAATTTATCTAAGGAAAATTTTATTGGGTTTTCCCCACATGGTTTTCCCAGGGTAAATTGTTGTGTTTCTTTGTTTTGTTGTCTCCTTATGATCCTACTAGCATTGTGTTTCTATTATTGAGATCTTAGGTATAATTTTTTAATGATTAAATTGAATGCGAAAATATTAACATAAGAAATCATAACAAGTAATTATCAATTAGAATATACTATGAAAAATCAACATGGTTTTAGAGCATGGGCAAAAGAGTAGCCTAGTCAAGTCTTGAATAAAAACCAAGATCCTTAATGAGAATCCATAGTAACCTAAGAAATTTTTCCCTATAAGTAATCAAGCTAACTGTCTACTGGGCAAAGTAAATCCAAGCCTCCATTGCTTTCTGAAGAAGGACTGGAAATCCTAGATAGAAATCCAAGAGATCTCAAGTCATGATCAGACAGGGTTGAATATATCTGAGGTAAAGTCTTACTTCGAACCTCATAAAGCTAAAAAGCCTCAGACTGAACCTTAGAGGGCCTAAAGGCCTCAGTCTGAACCATAAGAGACTAAAAAAAGCAATTTCAAATAGTGAATGTCTAAGAGCGATTAAGAGAAATATAAGAGGCCTACAAATCAGACCCTAATTCATTTAGTACAATAGTATAAAGGAGACCTTAACATTGTTCTTGAGAACCTTGAGAAAAATTTTGAAGTTATCTTTAAAGAAGGTTGAAGTTGTCTATAATAACAATTTGACGTTGAAGGAGATCATTGAAATCACCTATTGAAACAAAAATGGACATTTGATACATTTTATGGTTTTGAGATAATTGGTGTTATCATTGTGTTATACTTTGGGGATCGAAAACCAAAACCTCAATTATTTTGAAGAGGATACCAGAGCCATAAATCCCTTACTGTTCTTCTTTCTATTGTGTTTTCAAACAACTCTAAGATGCCTCAGAAGTCTATCCATAAGTTTCTAATGACCATTGCAAAAGAAATATTACTTCTCAAACTAAGATTCACTATTTATTAGTAAACAAATTATATGTTGCCTATATCAGTCCATGCCTCTAGAAGATCTAGTCTGAAACTATGAAAGAAAGATAAAATCCAAGGGTATTTGGTCTACTATAGTAAGGCTGAAATACCTCAAAGTAAAGGTACAAAGACCGAAGAATCTCCTAAGATGATCCAAAGTAGTTTGAAATGCCTCAATCAGTGACAAAGTTAGCAAAGGTATCTTTGGCTCGAGAATTCTATTGAACATTACTTGCATTATATTGAAAGGTATGTATTATTGCTCTCAAAAATATTTGTTGAAGATCAAATTTCTTTTGACAATAGTCTAGTAGAGTATATGAGGGTGAAGCATAGGCATGGTTGAGAATTTTTGTATTAAGACTTGTAACAAATTTTCGTTGAATTTGTTAAGGCTAATCTCAGTATGCTTTGAGGGAAAAAAATCCATTTGTGCAAAAATGTATCATCAAAGGACTGTGTCAATGTTCTGTAAATATATGCATTATATGAAGTTATGAAGGGTTCCTTGAAGAAATCATTAAGGAAACTTATGTATACCTACTTATACACAATGATTTCGGTGATGAAATCCTCAAGTGATATGTGATCTTCAACAATGCTTGTTCAATGTTAGATACATCTATTGATATGTAGTCGGTAATCCATATTGATATTGGAAGAAGCAATGACATGGATCAAGTGCATTAGGATTACTAAAGAATGGGTAACAACTGTAGGACATTTCCTCTTATATGAAATGTTGCCCTGAAGTTATAAAATATGTAATGCCATATACCCTATACTACAATTATATGTCTTGCATTGCACTGTTCTGAGTATGATTGTATTGAACAAGATATGATCATAGATGATTATTTGAAGTCTTTATGACTGTATCTAATACATAGCTCAATAAGGATTGAAGGAAGCCTCCCCAAAAAATATATCTTGGGTAACTGCACATGAAGACATTCAAGTATGTCACTAATATAAGGGATGAAATTCTTATACATGTTCGAATAATATTTGGTGATATATTATTGAATTGAAGTTTTGGGGACTTATGTTTCCCTTGGAAAGGTTGCATTGCATTTCAAAAAAAAATCAAAAGAAAGATGTTGTATTGATTCCATGAACCTTGAAATATTCCTTGCATATGTCGCTAGTTGAGATATGCTACCCTACAAAAGTTATAATGGACTTCATCACATATATAAAGGGATTTTACGATTTTGGGCATTTGGAATTTGGAAAGAAAACTTGCATATGAAAAAACTTCAGATAATATTGGAAGTCTATGGCTTATAAACCGTAGAAATATAGAAGGATTGATAAGAAATCCCTAGGGTTGTGGATAAAACCCTAGAGATAGACCTAGATCCATGTTTCCACTAAAATAAGAAAAACCTAGTTTATGCAAGGAAGGAACAATATCATGCTGATGTAAGGACAAGGTTGATAAATTTGCAAGATGGATGCAAGAAGGCTGAGATCAAAAGGGAGTTGGAATTTTTCTATAATTTTCAAAAGATAAGTAACTTATACCTCTTTTATTTAATTATTATTGTTATTGTTTTACTATTAGTTTTGCCTCTTATCTTTGTTTCTTTTGCCTGGCTATAATTTTTCTTCCATGGTCTCCTAATGAGGATTACAGGCACATAGTAAAGGTTGTCAAATCTTTGGCACCAGGTGGAAGTAATGGAAGAATGAAGCAAAGTTTGTGACAAGAGGACTCTCCCATAATCGGTGATTTGTGTTGAGAGATATCATAGTAGATGAGATCCAAGTTCATAGGGAGCAGGTAGATCAACAAGTTTGAATTATATCTTGACTGTGGCGAAGAAAAGTCAATGGTAACTTCCAAATGGATCCACAAAATCTAGTGTGCATCAAATGGTAGCATAGACAAGTACAAAGCGATATTTTAGACTAGAAGGTTCTCCCAGAAAGAGGGAGAGGATAATGAAAAGAAATTTCCTCCAATTTCCAAATACACTTCTATTAGAATTATTGTTACTTCTAATTACATCAAATGGATGTACAGTCCATTTCTCTCCATGAATAAATTAAGGAAGAAGTGTACGTGGGACCACCTCAAGGCTATGAGGGTCATAAAGGAGTCTCATGTTTACAAATAGAATATTGCACCTAAGATTTGGATTGATGGATCAAGGTTGATCCTATATGATTTTTTTTTATGGAATTAGAAGGACTCATGTGTCATAGGGACTAGTTGTGGCAGAAAGATTTGCTTTTGTAACAAAGGGAGCAGTCAGGGAGCCTTGGTTTAGATTCAAAGGGAATTGAACTCTGAGTTCGAGATAATGGATTTTCAAGCTAAGGGAGCAACCAGGATTGCCACAGTAGAATATGTTTAAGAAAGAGAACCTAGTTAAGGTAAAATGGAAAGTAGTTATGATGATGGACCCAATAAAGGAAGTCGATCGTTTATGGTTTAACCAAGGCATGTGGCTCAACATGTGTTAAAATACTAACATGGTATAGTTGGTTATGGCACAACCATTTATGGATTGAGATATGTCTCAAATAGTGAAAGTACAGCTGCAGGAATTCATAGATTTAGATTGGGCAAAGAGTGTAGATACAGTAAGATTTCATCAGGATATTGCTTCAATTTGAGCTTTGTTATGATTTCTTGGATGAGGAAGAAGCATAAATATGTCACACTCAACATTGTTGAGGTTGAGTGTATTGCAACTTGGTTGGAAAGTTGAGAAGCAATATGGCTTCAGAGGCTACTTGCAATATTGTCTTGATCAAGTGCAAGTGACAACCCATTAGAGAAATTTTGAGGTCTAAAATGGGCCTCCTAAGGAATATTATAAAATAATAGTGGAAATAATAAAATAAAATTACATTACATCATCAAATTTTAGAGGGGAAAAGGAAAAATATATATATATATATATATATAATCTCTAATGCAAAGCATAGATAGATCTAGTATCGAGACATTATACAAAACAAAATAGTGTGGCTTTAGTATTATTCCTAAGATAAGCATATTGCTGACAAAACTCTATACAAGGATGAAGTTTGTATACTTCAAGGACAAACTTGGAGTGATTAAGCATGTCTCTCTCAGCAAGAAGGAGTGATGAAATTGCAACATCAAGTGCAGTCATTCTCACTGGGTTAGGTTGACCAGGATTAGGGAAAATGGTCCAAAGTGTTAATGTGATAGCATCATGGAAAAATATTCTCCCTGTATCAAGTATGTTGACCAAAATAATAGAGAATCATCCGACAGAGGACAGTCATTCTTCTTATGTCAAGCATGTTGACCATAATTAGGAATAATGGTCCTAAAGGCTCAAGATCACTCAATGGAGTGGGTGCCTTTCAGCGTCAGACTTAGAACTCTTGAGATAGGTTGAGCAATCTCATTTAGCATCAGACCTAGAATTATTTAGATAGAGTGTGGCCTTTGGAGATTCACCATGTGTCAAAATTATTGACCAAAATGATGGTGAACCAAGACTAGTTAATATACCATGTGTCAAATGGACCAAAATTATGGTGACTAATTGATGCTAATGTTGTACCATGTGTCAGGAGTACCGACCAGGATTATGGTGAGGATACACCATAAGTCAAAGGTATCGACCGGAATTATGGTAACTTATTGATGTTGTTCATTTACCATGTGTCAAATTGTTGACCAAGATTATGGTAATTGGATGATGTTGATATTGATGAATTTTTATAACCTTTTCTTAGAGAAATTTGTCAACATGAAAACATATTGATATTAATTATGGATACCTCCCTAGCTAAGAGGGAGTGTTGAAATTTTGTAGTTATGGTCGGTCTTCATAATTAATATTTTAGCCCTTGGTGTATATGTAATAATATATTTTGGGCATGTTCTTCATGTCACCTTCAAAAGAGATAATTTCAATTTTTAATTTTAATATTTTTGACATTAAAGAAGTTAAGTTGGCCTCCACTTGGTCAAGTTGGCCCAGCACTATTTTCATACCCATTCGACCTCCCAAGACACTATATATACACCATTAGTTTTCCTCCACAAGGGCATATTCGAATCTCACACAAGAAGTATATCTTTGTTTATCCATCTATTGAACGAGCTCTCTCCTTCTTATCTGAACTTGCACTTGTGGCATTTTTGTCCATCTGACTTTGCACGTGTGACAAAATTTCTAAGCATCTTTGGGGCAGGAGGTCCAAGATTGTCTGGTGTAGGAGTAGGCCAAAATTTGGCCCTATTAGATCATATCAGGTCAAGTGTATTGGGAATTTTGTTGACTTTCCATGAGGGTTGGTTGACCAAATTTGACCAAGACTACATTGATGGTCTATTTGACTTCATTTTGACTAAGAAAGATCAGATGTATCTCTATTAATATCAATAATTTCTCTAAGGAAAAGGTTGTTGGGTTTTTACCCCATGTGGGTTTTCCCAAGGTACTTATGTCTCTTTTCTTGGTTGTCTCTTTTCTTGGTTGTCTCTTTATGATCCTACTGGAATTTTGTTTCTATTGTTGATGTGTTTTATGTAATTGCTTTATGATGAAATTGAATACAAGAAAATATTAACATAAGAAATCATTAGAATTAATTATCAGTTATAATATCCTATGAAAAATCAACAGGTTAAAACGTGACTGGAAGAAGGGCATCCCTCAGCATTCCATCATCGAGAAATGGCACTAGCTCTTATAAATTCTAAAAAAATTTGTAATGTGTGAGGGATGATACGTTATCACCTTTTTGTACCACATTATATTGTTGTTACATTTTGAGTCTAATCAATTTATCAACTTTCCCTATTTTCTTTGTAAAAAATTTGGATGTGTGGCTCAGGGGGTACAAAGAAGCCCTCCATCACAAATTAGATACAAACTATATCATTACGACCTCATCAAGTCATTTATTACTAAGGATTTTAAGAGGAGGGAGTCCACATGGAATAATTTCTTGTTTTTAAATCAATTTGGAAACCCTCTCATGGTGGTCAAAACTATGTAAAGGGGAAAGTTTGTTAATGTTGAGAAATCTAGGGCATCAAGGTTAAGTGATTTCTCTTCTATTAGTAACTGCTTGTGACTACTTTTAACTTCTTGATTAAGATCTTCTTTTAATTATGTTATTATAATGTTATTCTTCATCAAATAGCTACCAATGCATAAACCATAAAGAGACAACATACAAAATATAGGTTATCATCCAGGGCCAAAACCTCTCCCACTTGAGAGGAAAACCCAAACAAATTCTTATTCTTATAGAGATTCAAATTGACAAATACCAAGACTAGGACCCTTCACCTATTTTCCTCTCCAAGGCCAAGACACAAAATCCCTTCCATTGCTTTTCTTTCATGCCCAGGTCAACGCTAGACAAACATGTGCTCCTTCCTCCTTTTAGGCTACCCTTCAACCTCGGCTTCCTTCTGCTTCATACCTACACTTTATTTCGACCCTAATTGCAGCATGTGAGAAGTATGATAACCAACTTATACACTTTGTCACCACTTCGCTTTGAGGGGATAATCCCTCACATACTTTGGCTTGATGACTTCAACTTCTCAAATGACCTTACCAACCTTGAATCCTACAACAATACCCTCGGTTACTTCTGCAATAGATGTTGCCTCTTTATTTTGCACATGTGACAAGATAGAGCCCAAAAACTATTTGAAATTGGTTTGATCTTCTTCTTCTTTAACTCATTGGTTATAGGATGCCTTCCTTGACCCTTTTCACACTTCCTTACAGTTCAAACCTTAACCAAAAATCTCTCTGAAATTTTTCCTTCAAATGAAACCTGAACTGCCCTATTTATAGTTGTTTTAGCCTGTAATAAATCGACTTGAAGAGGGTGAACCGACATGTCTCTTTGGGGAGATATTATTATTCCTTTTGAAGTCGACTTGAAGGGAGATGTTTGTGCTTGTCTTGGAGGGCTATTTATACTTATCTAATGACTCATACAAAATGTAACATGCCCAAAAGGGGTCCTTCATACATGACATATACTCAAATTTAATTTTATGACTAGATGAAAAATCCTAAAGACTCACAATGGGAGTCATCACAAAAAATAAAATTCCTTGCTCATGAAACCCATGAGACAAGAATTATAATAATAATTTTGTTTTTCTTCTTTTCATAAATTACATAAAATCACAATAACACCTATCATTATGATGACCAAACTTAGTTACACTTTTCAACACTCCCTCTTAACTAGGGAGGTATTTATAATGGTGCTTGGTCATTCTCAATTTGAAGAATTTCTCATAAGAAGAGTCAGATTGGTAACCCATCTGTATAGCATCATATCAACTAGCATTGTCATATATTGAGGCCTTGAATAACATCTTTATATCTCCACGAGATCTGAGCATAATGCTGGCGAGACCAATGATGTATAGACAACCTCATCATTGTCTCTATCAGAACATACCCCACCCAGGTTCTCAGGGTTTGTTTCACCAAAACTATTATTATCTTGGATTCCCAATCCTCAAAGTATATCGGTCCTCTACGACTACTCTTATCTTGGATTCCCTAACACATCCTCAAAGAGCATTAGATGCCAAATGTTTACCCAATCCTCCACTGTGTCTTCCCAAGTGATGACAATAATGGTGTGTCTATCTCTCCCTTTTAATTAGGGAGGACATATCTATTCCAATAAAGGAATGTACCTAAGCTCCCTCTTGGCTTAGGAATTTTTTCTTCAAATTTTCTACCAAGTAAGAAACTTGTTTCCAGACTCCCTATTAACTAGGGACCTACAACAACTCCTCGGGTAAAGACAATGGGACAACCAACTGCTTGAAAAACTCCTCCTTACGATGTCCTAAACTCCTTTTAGTTATTCAAGAGTCTTCATGTTTGGGACTTCTTCATAAGGCATAGACCATCCATCACTTTCATCCATGATTCATTCATGTCATCGTCGGAAAGTGATCCATCATTCCATATTTTGGCCTTCCTTCATGCCATGATGCCTTCTTCATTCCATGTTTCCATAAGGATATTTTACCCTACTACATGGGCCTCGGTGGTGGAAATCATCCATAGATCTTCCCTCAGTGGACTTGCATAAGCCCAATCCATATATTTTTTCAAAAATAAGAAATGAACACTTAAATCAAAATTACCTCTGTGATGGTATTTCATCATAACATCTTCCATTTTGCATCAGCATCCTGCATGCATATCGACACATCTCCCAAAGAAATATATTGGCAAGGGTCTCTTTCTTTTTCAGACTCCATCAAAGTCTTCATATCTTTCATGAAGATATCCTAGTCAAATATTCTTGTTCTTTGGATGTTGATTTCCTTCTTCCATGGTTCCATATCCCATGCTCTCTTCCTTCTTTTCTTCACACATTTCATTCCCAGGAGCTTCCAATGAGAGTTCCTCAATTATAGTCAACCACCTCATATTTAATATGAGGACATATTGTGTTTATTTCATCTAGACAATGTGTGACTCATGCTTTCCTGCATCCTTTCAAAGGAGAAGATACTTTTCTTTTTGTCATGCTCTCAAGATATAGCATTGATCCTTGTTACCTACAACCATATGACATGACTCTACAATATCGACTGTAAGCATACATACCTCATTTTCCTTCAGGTCATCCGGACTTCCGGCAGAAACTTCCTTGATTGAAAGAACTCCAATCCCTTGATATTCTTCTCCTTTTATGTCATCAACCATCATCCCATTAATTCCACAAGTTTGGAATTATTTATGAAACACTCGCTTCCTTTCTTGATCAGTGAACCTTTCGATGAAGATTCCATCAGATAATCTTGAGAATCTAAAGTATCCCCATCAATAGATGTTTCCTTTTGATAGATGTATGATGAACCTTGTACTAGATTACCTTTCCACTTATGTTTCCAACGAGATTCCTAAGAGCTATATCCTTGAATTCCATAGATTATAACCATCCGTCATGGTTCTCTATGATGATGTCTCGAGCTCTTGCTTTCAATGCTTATATGATGCTTTGATGCATCCCATTATTTTACTTAGTGAATCATGATATCTAAATATTACAACAAAAGACTTAGGAACTTGAAAAGAACCTATGTGAGGAATATTATCTCAGCCATAATAGAAATCTCTTAATTCCTCTTTCTTGGACTTCTTCTTTTTAGCTTCCTCCATTTCTTCGGTGATATGGGTTTCTTCTCATCATCTTTTGTTATTGTTCTTCTTGATCTTAGGACAATCTCTTTTGTAGTGCCCATATTCTTGACACTCATAGAATTGACTCTTAGACATGTCCTTCTTCTTTTTTCGAGAACCATACTTTCCAAATTTTCCCTGTCTTCTTGTCATTATAACATAAGCTTGATTTTTCTCACTTGGTCCCACATCAGATTTGGCCTTTAGTCTAGATTCTTCACTCTTTCACAGTGACCATAGATCCTAGAATGGAGCAGCTTCTTTCTTCCCATAAATATTTGAATTAAAGTTACCCCACTCCTCTGGTAGTGCATTTAGTACAGTTGTAGTCATTTCTCTATCAGACGTGACTTCTCCCAGATCTTGTAGTTGATCTTGAATTTCAGATATCCTCATAAAGTATGAGATTGTTCCATTTTCTCTTGACATCTTCAACTTGTAGATTTCTTGCCTTAATAATATGACTTCTCCAGCATTGCTTACTGAATACAACTCTACGAGATTTTCATAGATTTCTTTTGAAGTTTCGATTTTTTATACGATCCTTAATGGATTCTATGAGAATCCTTTGAGCTGTAACTTCCCCTTTCATATACTTTGCAAGAGCTTGAGCATATTCCTTTTCTGGTTTAAAGATAGATCCTTTGACATGTTCCAAAACCTCATTTTCAATGAGATTTATATTTTTCCTTTACTTCCATGCAAGATAGTTTGAAGCCCCAACCAATTCGTTGCTTTCCTTGCAAAAAGACATTTTGACAGATTCAGATGTGGACATAAATATACTTGATAGGATTCTCTTTCTTCTTTTTGCTTCCTTAATGTTGATGATGATATAGAAGATAGAAAATTTCTCCTTAATAAAGGTAGTTTTCTTCAATAATGATCCTTGATCCCACATAGAGTGAGATATCTTGAGTAGATGTATGGTTTTGGCCTTCTTTTCTTGATGATGATCCCAATGCTTATTTGTAGAATTCTTCTTTGATTGAGGGTTAAGATTATTTCTTTGTAGATCTTGACTTCAAGATGATCTTCGCTTTGATGCCTTCCTTGAGATTTGAGTGTCCCTTGATAAGATTCCTTTCCTTGACTTAGTCATCTTAGCTTTGATACCATATTGAGAAATCTAGGGCATCAAGGTTAAGTGATTTATCTTCTATTGGTAAATGCTTGTGACTGATTTTTACTTCTTGATTAGGATCTTATTTTAATTATGTTATTATAATGTTATTTTTCATCAAACGGATATCAATGCATAAACCATAAAAGGCAAGAGACACAGAATATAGGCTATCAGTCAGGGCCAAAACCTCTCCCACTTGAGAGGAAAACTCGAACAAATTCTTCTTCTTATAGAGATTCCAACTGACAAATACCAAGACCAAGACCCTTAACCTATTTTCCACTCCAATACCAAGACACAAGTTCCCTTCCATTGCTTTTCTTTCATGCCCAAGTCAACACTAGACAAACTTCTACTCCTTCCTCCTTCTAGGCTACCCTTCAATCTCGACTTCCTTCTGCTTCAGACCTGCACTTTATTTCATCCCTAATTGTAGCATGTGAGAACTATGATAACCAACTTCTACACCTTGTCACCTCTTCACTTGGAGGGGATACTCCCTCACATACTTAGGCTTGATGGCTTCAAATTCAAGAGACCTTACAAACCTTGAATCCTCCAGCAATACCCTTAGTTACTTCTGCAACAGATGTTGCCTCTTTATTTCGCACGTGTGACAAGATAGAGCCCAAAACAGATTTGAAATTGGTTCGATCTTATTCTTCTTTCACTTGTTTGTTATAGGCTACCTTCCTTGATCCTTTTCACACTTCATACCTTGACCGAAAATCTCTCTGAAATTTTGCCTTCAAATGAAATCTGAACTGCCTTATTTATAGTTGTTCGAACCTGTAATAAGTTGACTTGAAGAGGGTGAACTGACATGTCTCTTTGGAGAGATATTATTATTCCTTTTGAAGTTGACTTGAAGGGAGATGCTTGTGCTTATCTTGGAGGGCTATTTATACTTATGTAATGACTCATACAAAATGTAACATGCCCAAGAAGGGTCCTTCATACATGACATAGACTCAAATTGAGTTTTATGACTAGATGACAAATCCTAAAGCCTCACAATGGAAGTCATCGCTAAAAATAAAATTCCTTGCTCATGAAACCCATGAGACAAGCATTACAATAATAATTTTATTTTTCTTCTTTTCATCAATTACATAAAATCACAATAACACATGTCATTATGAAGACCGAACCTAGTTACACTTTTCAACAGTTGAAACCCCACCAACAAAGCAACAAGAGACTATGCAATTCGAGGGTCGTAAATCAATGAATATTGAGGGAGAAGCTCTGGATTTAGACATTGTGGAATCACATCAGGGTAAATCATTAAAATCTCATTATTTTGTTCCTACAATAAGAGTGACAAGGAGTATGGCTAAAAATAATCATGCATCATTTGAACCCTACATCACCATTATTGAGTCCCCTGACCAAGTTATTTTAGCAGCCGATCCACCACATGCATCTCCTTCTCACTCCATCAATGAGTTAGCCTACATGCAAAAACTCTACACCCCAAAAGAATATTAGTCCCCTATTGAGAACCAGATCCCTCTCAACGATATGGATCCTATGGAAAAATCTCCAAATCTTGACAAGGCCTCCCCAAAACTCACTGCCATTAATCGATATTATGTCCATGAAAAAAGGCTTATCTCCAAGAAAGCTAAGATGAAGTCATCGATATGTGAGGCTATGGCCTTTGTAGACCCATTTTCCCATGATTTTGAATTTGCAACTTATTTCCAGGAACCATTCCACTTTGAATCCTAGGACAAAAGGATGAAAGAAAATAAGAGAACTAAAACATAGGATTAGGGAGTACAAAATCCTTGATAGGCACATTCAACCTGATAATGCCACATTGAAACCTAGGAACGAAGAATTCAAACAAGAACTGGAGAGGATTTCAAGGAAGAACAAGAGAAATGCTAAGAAAGCTAAAAAGTGGCACATGCAGACTTATTACCTATAGGTTCATAATATAAATCTGAAGAGGAAACTAAGGGATATACAGAAGATTAATATTATTGGTGTAAACATCAACATTGGAAAATGAGTATGCAAAACTCCAATTTCACCGAATTTTGTGCAGGATTATCTTATGGATTCAGCAGTATGGTATACAATCTCTTCTTTTTGTGTGAGGATACACAAAACCCTGGGGTTGGGGGAGATGTTGGGGTTCATAATTGAGGATATTTTCACTGCCAACACACTGTTTTTGCCTCACTTAAACCCTCATTTTTCACTCCTATGACCCTTTTTGCATACAACAATAGATTATTATGTTAAATCTAGACATTCTACAAGGTTATGAGGTAAATTTCCAAATTATGCAAAGAATATATTGTTCACATACATTAATGAAGCTTATTCATTATCTTAAGGCATTACTAATGAGGTTAAGAGGTCCTGCAACAAGGGTTAGGTGAACTCATACATACAACCTCCCATGGAAACATAGTATGTGGGTCTATGGAGTGCATTGTTGGGACACTGTCACTATGTGGATGTAGATGAGGTCAAATACTGGTGCGTTGGGTGGATTTATCCATTTTTTTGTTTGTTGGATACTGGCCGAGATTTGAGGACTCCCTTTTTGAGTCCGCTTCCAGATCACTTCAGCTCATTCCTGCCTTAGAAAAACACAGTTATTCGACCTAAGATAGAAGACCGTTTGGATATCGTCTATTTCTGTTTTGTATTGTAATTGAGCATGGCTAATTTCAACTTTCTTATGTACTCTAATCAGTTTATAATCCTAACACTGGCCTTTAGCCAGGTTAGCAGTGATAATAGTATGTTTTATCGTTATTTTGAGCTTACAAGCCGCTCCCAAGACCATTGGGTCAGACCATATTGTAGTGATCTATGAAAAGACTTTGGATCTCATAATAAGAAGATTTATTATGGGTTTCATCATTTATTGTTTGTAAGCTCTATGTTTCTGTGATTTAGTTTAATAGAGGTAATGAGTTGGTTAGCCTGGAGCTACTAATCCATCCTATTGCGCTCTTGTATGTTTCTTGCTTAAATGTATAATCTGAGTGTGGATGATTTAGATCTAGAAGTGTGGTGTTGATTTAAGTAGAATTTGTATTTGTTTCTCGGATTTGAAGCTTGACGAGTTATGGTAACGTGGTGATTTCATTGGCTTGTCTTGTTTATTATGATTTCCGGAATACAAGATCAAGTGTATGCAAATCTAGGTATATATGTAACCTAAGAATTAGATACGATTCGAAGAGTGAGTGTCAGCTTTGATGCTTGAAGCTTTATCATTACATGAATGATATATTGCTTGTAAATGCAGGCTAGTGGAAGAATCTTACAGATTGTGTATTTTAATCTATTACAGTGAAGAGATCTTGGTGATTTAGAGCATGTAGACTTTAATATGATCCCTGTGGTTTAGAATAACTTTGATTTACAGTCACCAAATGGCAACATAAAGGTTACTTTAAATAAGATCTATGTGCTTGAGCCATATTGATATCTATTGCAAATACTGTGAGGGTTTCTTTGTGTCATGTATGCTTCATTAAATATATAAGTTCTTGGCACTGTAAAACTTGTTTAAACTCTGTACACAAACTGCATACAAGTAAATCCTTGGTATAGGGTGTGGATTCATATTATAAGTCAAGTATTTATTAGTCTCTTGTATCAATAAAGGATTTAAATTTGCATATCATATTATAAGTCAAGTATTTATTAGTCTCTTGTATCAATAAAGGATTTAAATTTGCATATCATTAATACTTTATTTCTAGTATTTAGCCTTTATGCTCTATTTCGATTCATTGTAAGAAGAAATATTTGTGATATCTTAAGGAGCTAATGTGTGCTTGGTAATTAAAGCAAGGACTTGTGGCAGGCAATAATCGGCTACTTTGTCCAGCTTGTACTCGAATCATCAAGAAGTGTTTGATAGTAAGATGATCATGGTGAATGTTTCGGATTGGTCACCTTTATCTTTTAGCAAAGGTTGGCCACAACACTACTTAGTGGTTAAGGAATGATTGATCAAGCCTAGACTCTTTCTTTTTTGCCTTGTTCTCTTAGGGACCACAGTGAGATCTTGAGTCCTTTGTCCACTGGGGAACCAAGTGAAGCATTAGTCCAGCCGATCCAGGAGGATCCAACACTAAGAACTTAACGGCCCTTTAATTAGGAATATTTCATGCTTTGATTAGGACATTGCCACTGGAGGTATTCTAATCATTTCTAGCCCAAGAGATAGCTTTGACAGAAACCAAGGCGATGCTAGTTTTTTATGTTTTTTGCCTGGAACCCCTTTTTGGAAGATAGATAGATCCTCAGTTAGCAAGTGTTTGTGGGTCCTGTCTTGACACAAACATGTAGTGCCTCTATGTCTACACCTCCTAGATTGAAAATTTAAGTGTTTAGTAATTTCCTTGTCAAATGCTACACCCAACACAAATATGCTCAAAAAAGGTAATAGGTCACAAGCACATGAATCATGGTGTGTTTGTTTTCTACAACTTTCAAAAAAAAAATTGAAGCAAATATTTGCAGAGTATTATGTACAAAGATATTAGAATCGCTAGGGTTGAGGTAATATTGTTCAATTTCCACCATATGACATTAGAAGTTGAAGTCATTTTGATTCTACTTATGTCGTATTAATGGCATCTACCTAAATACTTTGAATTTGCAATAAATATGTTGTAATATTACTATATATTCAAATTATTATAACATGGGGAATATACCCACCTACCTTATATGTGATACGTTATTGTTTTTTTCTCATATTATTTTGGAACAAAAGTACTATTTTCCCTTTTATATTCCTAATCATGTTTAAGAGAATTGTATATATTCATTGTAGGCCTTTATATCGCTTTATGTAGATAAAAAATTGTACTAGAAATTTTAGGATTGATATTAATTATTCTTTCTTGGGGCTTAAATGGTCATTAGCAATGTCATACAAGAATATGTCACTATAATTTTAATATTCTTCAATAAAATTAGGATTTTTTTTCCTTTGAAAAATGTTCAAAACAATGTTTAGATGATTGACATTTGAAATTTTGACTTTTAAACCGTCACAAATATTTATTTTTGTTGGTAACTTTTTAGGCTTGTGCCCCCTATCTAAAGATGATACCAAATATCAAGCAGATGATGTAGACTCAATTCCCCTAACCCTATCACGATCAAACGAAGGCCTTACACAACATGTCAGATTACGAACAATGCCTAACAATAATGCCATTAACCAAATATTAGTCAACCCTATAAGCTAATCACAAATATTTCACTATATCCAGAAGTGTAGATTTGTTTTGTTGTGATATTTGGGAGTGATCATGTTAAATAGAGTATTTTTTACAAAAAAGGAATGAAATTAAACCAACATTTACATACATAAATAAGTTTATTTCTCCAAGACAATCATGGTTGCATACTTATTAATAATCCCCTAAGTCATATAAAACTTACTTTTAGATCGAAACAAAGTCTTCCAATAATCAATATGAATAACATTTAGTTATTTTACCATATTCCTATTAAAAGTTAAAGAGATGTCCAATCTCATCCCACCCAACATGACCCACAAGCAACAATTTTCAAATTTTGAAAATATCTAACGTTAACACACACACACACAGACACATATATTAAATAAGCTTTTTTCTATTAAACTGATACCTAATTATATATAATATCAAAATATTTTTACCGTGGTCTATCAAATTCAAAACCAGACTAATGGAAAAAGTAAATGCCTTTTATCCCAAATATCCATATACTAACCAGATACATACAAAAAGGTTCACTGAAAAAGACTCCATTATGCAATACATTATGCCACAATACTGGTAAATTCCAAATAAGTAGAAAAACTATAAGTTAACTAAAACTATCAAGAGGACATAGAAATATTAATGATAACTTGAATGGGTGGATTGACTAAAGGTATAGGATTTGGTTTTTTTTGTTGAGCTACTCCTCAATTCTAGTT
>APFE031597035.1:36492-133099 GCA_000404065.3 Pinus taeda
CGTGTCATGTTCCGGGGGGTCAGCATGTCCGAATCCGACACCACGAATCTCGAATCCTACGTGTCCCGAATCCCCGTGTCAGGTGACTTAGAAAACAACAAATCCATTGAAAAAAAAGATTTCCTCGAATGAGGAGTGAGATACTCAAGTATGTCAAGTTTCATGATGGTGTAGGGATATAGCATTGAAGATCCAAATCAGCCAAATAAATCAAGGACACCCCACTTATGTTTTGAAAATTTCATTTATCTTTAAATTATGAACATGGTTACAAGTTGACCATAAATTCAATCACCATTGAAAATTTTGAAGAATTCATTCAAATTAATTTTAAATTATGTTTTAAAATTTACAATCAACTTTTTCTATGACTTTCGCTTTACATATTAATTATTTAGTTATTAATTTTAAGAAATGACAAATTAAAAATTATTTAAAATTCATCATCAACTTTTAAGATACCCTCTTGCTCTCGCACATAAAAATTGTCAGTGATAGATGATATAAAACAAATAACAATAGGTAATTCCAAATTTACCTACAAATGTAAAATACAACAGTCAGCTCATCTAAATTCTTCCTACAAGAAGAAATCATAGTAAAGATACAATTATGTTGATTATCAAAATTTGACATATTAAACAAGCTGAATTCACGACCTTCAAGATGTACGAAATTTAACAATCTATGTTACATGATGATAGGTTAAAAAATATTCTTGGTAAATTATATTCTTCAAAAGAACGTTATCGTTATGCCATCTTGAAAATTTATCTCCGCTCACAGAAAAGGTTTAAATATTAAAGATAGTCTTGGACCATATTACATGGGTACTCCAGATAATTATAGATGCTATCAAGAAATCTATTTTTAACAAGCATAGAAATCACTGGCAGACAGCATCGACTGCAGATATCAAGCAATTTTCAAATCTTTTCACATGATTGTAAGCTTTGCAGGTATGGGCGCTGATGCCCGTTCCGGTAAGCAAATTGTAAAGCCCATGCGAACAGATAATAACTCGAGGGATCCAAGGAAATCTTATGCAGCACCCTAATCCGGTATTATATTAAATATTGATTGAGCAGACGTAAGTTGGATTCGGGGCTTGATGAAGTCGCTGAGACTAAAATCTCAATGTTTATCTTCTTATTACCCTGTACTTTCGTATATTTTGTATTTATCCATTCTTCTTATTTATTAATATAAATGTCATAGTTTATTTGTTATATGTTTCTGAGTATTTTTTTTGGGATACATTTGTTAGCATCACAAGTTTGAGCTGTATTTGTTTGAAATCTGGCAAAAATTTGTTTGTTAGAATAACAAGTTTAAGCTGTGAATCCTTTATAATTCAAGTGGTTGATTTTGTTTGAAATCTGACAAAAATTTGTGAGAAACACAAGTTTGAGCTGTGAATCCTTTTTCAAGTACCCTACAAAAATTTCAGCACAGCTAAATTCATTTATGCATTCAAAAACTCATTTTAAATAACAAAAAATTATAATCCAGCCAAATTTTGTTTTGCCAAATTCTAACCAAAAATAAATTAATACTCTACCAAAAACGTATTTACAAACCCAGCATTGCATAACGCTACCCTACTCATCTATTTTTCTAAAATCCATCCAAAAAACTGTTAAATTGGATGTTTGACCTTAATAGAATTCGTCTTGAGAAAACAGTATATAAAGTCAACACCTGAGCTGGATTTAAGTTGTTTATGGAATAACACAGACAACTACCTTGGAAATAAGCAGGCATGGATCAAACCACGAAACAAAAAATTAATCAAATATTTTATTGATGTAGAATAGTAACTATCAGAAAACATCTATAACGTACATCATAACAGTATTTAGCGAAGTTTCCATATCCAAAATTTAATTTTTAATAGCACATTTACCAATACCTACTACACTGGAAGAGCGAAACAATGTATTTTAGCCACAATATAACTCTCGAAGATGATGATATTGATTCATATCGCTCTCCTCTCCAGAATAAAACCATCTGTCATTATTAGAAAATAGGATCTCTCGTTTGAGAAAACACCAGTTTGAATTATCCAACTAGCATCAACCAGCTAATCATTAAAGCAGACACCGAAACTGAGTCCGCTCTCTGAAGCTTCCGGGCTGTTTGCGTACCCAAAGAGAAGGAAACTCACGTCCAAAACGCAAGAGAAATACAGAGCCACTCGACAGAAGATACCCATCACCACTGGATAATGAAATGGTAAAATACTTGCCTTTTTCACTACTTAGCGGCCAAAGTGGCATTGCTTCAGGAAGTTCATTTCTCTGTTAAAAATAGGTGGCAGTTTTAAATACTCTCCTCTTTTCGAGTCAGGTTAGTCTTTAGAAAGAAGTCTTCACTCCAATGTTAGCTGTTATTCATCTCAGGGTGCAAGATTGAACGAATTTAAAAATCATGTCTTCAAAAGTTTAATGTAAAATTCCTTCCGTTCACTAGCTGAAAGAACCTAGGAGCACAAAAGATAATTATAGAGATACCGAGGTCATACGGTAACATTTCACTGTCAGTTGTATCTACCTTGACGAGATTTTTCCAAGTTGATGGAATTCTCTAGTTTTTCAACTCCGATAGCATGTGAGTGCCAATATATCTAACAACTATGGATCAGGTCAATGTCATGCATAACAGTTCAAAATAGACCTCCGTGCCCGTACCAGCATAAGATATATTAGACAAAACGAAAACAATTAGCAAGCCATTGCGACTACTAGGATCATGGAGCACGAAACCAGAGTTTTCGCAGATATAACTAACAACTTTCTATTTGAAATATTGCTTCATTTTACCAGGCTAGCGAGAAGGCAACAACGTAGAACTTATCGTACACACTTAAAATCTGTTTTGTTTACTGTAATTCAATATATCCAGAAGACTTAAACAGCAGATTAAAAACACTTGCTTAAGCCGAATACAACATGGTAATTTTAGCAGAGAGCCTCTCTGCAGTAGATCCTCTAGACAATAAGTTACCAGTTACCACAAATTCCTGCCTTCTTACCTTTCTTCTCTCTTTCATTACTGACAAAATAAGATTATGCTTAGTGACTTAGCAGAAGGCAGGAATGAAAATGCAAAGGACATCTCTTTATCAGAATATATTCTGCAATAGCCTCCCTCCTTTCAGTTACTCCTGAAATGCCAACAGAAAAGATATGAGGATATTTTGTACTCTTTACCAGGACACTCTGAGTTGGACTATAATTATGCCTGAAGATTTTCTTGCACCAGAGATGCACGACTTTGGATGATAAATAAAAGGAACCAAAGATCAAATTTCCAGATTCAAATACAAGCAACCCACCTATATCAGTCCGCTGCAAGAGCAACATCCATCTTTCACAGCTGTTACATAACAAATAACCTTGTAAATGGAAAGAAGTTGAGAATAAATAGGAAAACATTGGCAGAAGAAAAATCGGAGAAAAATTCAGAGAATAGACGTCAGAATTCTCAAACAATGGTTTATTTTGTTGTATACATCCTCCCAAGAAGGCTCAATAGACGGCCTTGACATAAGCAATCTAACAGTTCATATCAGCCCAATGAATATAGACAAGACAAACAAAAAATCAAAGCCCGGGTTTTTCAACATAAACACGCAAAATATCCCTGAGTTACTGATAAACCAAAGCTGGTTAGATTAGTGATCATAACAAGAAAATTATTAAATAATTATAACAGCATGATATGATTCACTAAGGTATGAGGTTAACAAATCATCCACGACCATACCATTCATACTGTCATATAGTTATGGATTTAATTAATATATATTGTTAAGGTTCACCTCACGTGGTGTTAGGGCCCTCTCTCCAGCTAGTCTCTGCCAATTCTGTCTATTATTCTACCATTTTCATTTCATATACCTCTTATTCCACCTTTGCATTCCTTTATTTTTGCATGTTCTCAGCCCAATTGGGAATAGTTGGCTGAGCATTGCCTTTTCCCTTTTGCTTTGGGCCACCTCTGTTCAGCGTCAAATTTGCATACTGTACTTTTTTCCTTCTGATTAACTATTACTTCTGGACCAAAGTCTAATTCTATAAAAAATGATGTCTTGAAGATGATTTATGACTGAAAAAATTTTAACCATCAAAAAACAAGACGCTGCAACAATCAACGCTATTTGGGATCTCAGGAAGGATGTCCAAGCCCAAAAATGACGACAACAGAGAAATGTTAAAAATTAAGGCAACCACTTGATCATGTTGATATGTAAGTCTAACACAGACTTTAGAGATGTGGAGACGAAATGAGAGAATCATTGCATGAATATCATTATATTGTGTTATACCAGAAAAATATTGAACAATATCCGCAATATGAGAAGAAAATCCCTCTTTCGTTATGGAAAATTAAATTACACCAATTACCATGATAAATGATTTGCCACCCATAATAAGTATTGTGCAATTGTACCTTTACTTCGAATGCTCATTCATTGTTGTCAACAAGCTCTACAGCCAGGACAGTAACACTTACCATCAATATGAACCACAAAGAATGCTTGCGAACGCCTGAAACAAGATCCAGAAGTATCGGACCCAAAATTGGGAAATTCAAGCTCTATTCCAAAATGTCCCCTGCAAGCTACTCTAAATTTCCCACTTGATAAAAGAGCTCTAGAAGGAAAACAAATTGCTCCCAATTTTGAGAGCTTTCAGTGTGCATCAGCCTTCTCCTTCGAGTATCATCTCACCTTAATTGATCAACCCCCCCTACCAACAGGAAAAAGTCTTACAATGCCAACAATAAAATGTCTGCTGACATTTTTGTAAAATCATTCAAATTAACAAGGAATTTATTAGTTTCCAAAAAAAAATTGGCAGTTTTTTAATTAAAATAATTTTATCTTAATGAATCTGAGCCAAACGTTTTCAGAAAAAAACTGGAAATTGGTGAATCATTTTGGAAACAAATGGAAAATTAGCAAAATGGAAAAATTTCCCCAAAAAGATTTCTACCTACCAAAGTCTTTGTTGACCCCTTGTCATCCTGATATTCTTTTGTAGATTCATATCTTCTAGTAATTTTGTCAATGCATCTGGTGCCAGATCTTTAGTATTTTGAGTAAATGCACCTGTAAGGGGATAGGCTAAATCTGTAAGCATCATTGCCTACCTTCTCCAAAACTTCAAAAGATCCATATCTCAAGGCCTTGATTTTCTTCCATGATCTACAGCATTTACCTATTCAAGTGCAACTAGAGTCAATCTCCTACTTTACAACTCTACACAACAATGTGTTGATCATCCCTAAACTTGTACCTCTCCAGATATCTCTTCAATCTCTCCTAAACCCACAAGAGTACCTACCTGATCCTCTCGATGAACTTCTCTTTATTTAGCGCATCACTCGAGGTCAATGCCTCTATTGACTTGGGTTGTCCAACACAAAATATCCAATGGTGAGGGTGGAAAATATCCAAAACAAAATTCAAAGGGATCTCACTAGTGGAAGTAAGGACAGTCCTTTTGTCAGTATGTGGATATAAGTCAGATTCTCATCCCATGTCCTTGAATGTCTCTGATCATCCCTAAACTTGAATGTGTACCTGAAGTCCTTGAGTGTGTTAATCATCCCTAAACTTGTACTTCTCCAGAATACAGGTATCTCTTCAATCTCTCTTAAACACACAAGTGTACCTACCTGATGCTCTCAATGAACTTCTTCTGCTTTAGAGCATCACTCAAGGTCGATGCCTCCCTTGCCACAAGTTGTCCACACAATATCCAATGGTGAGGGTGTAAAATATCCAAAACAAATTTCAAAGGGGAGCTCACTAGTGGAAGTAAGGACAGCCCTTTTATCAGCATGCTGAATATAGATCAGATTCTCATCCCATGTCCTTGTCTCTGAACCTCTGATAATCCACAAAATTGAATAAGTACCTGATCATCCCATGTCCTTGTCTCTGAACCTCTGATAATCCACAAAATTGAACAAGTACCTGATCATCCCATGTCCTTCAATGCGTTGATAATCCCTAAACGTGTACCTCTCCAGATATCTCTTTTGTCTCCCTTAAACCCACAAGTGTACCTACTTGATCCTCTAGATGAACTTCTTTTTTAGTCTATCACTCGAGGTCGACGCCTCCCTTGTCTCAGGTTGTCCACACAAAATATCCAATGATGAGGGAGGAAAATATCCGAAATAAATTTCAAAGGGGAGCTCATTAGTGGAAGTAAGGTCATCCCTCTTATCAGCAAGTTGAATATGAAACATGTCCTTGAATGTCTCTGATTCTTCTTATCCTCGATAAACCACATACAAGTCCATGGATATACTTTCCCATGGACTTGTAGGAACTAGAAGTGAATTTTATAATCTCAGCTTCTTATTGCATTAACACAATACATAACATCTGATAAACATAACTACTTCTTTCATCTCGAGTTCATAAACATACCAATGCAAGTTGGACACAGTCATCCCAACATTCACCCTTATAAATTATACTCCTTCCTTTGGCACACAAAACTTTCCCATATTATAGAGCAATTCATGTGCCAATTCTAGATGACCTTGGAAGTTATGCATACACCTCGTTAAAGTCCTCATCTTCAACATATTGTTCCGTGTATGCTTGGAGGTTGAATGGATTGCAAAGTTATGAATTTGGGTGTAGACAATTTTGACAACAAATGAACTAACTTGTTGGCAATGCCTTTTGCTTATACTTGATCTGTAGAAGACACTATTGCAAAAACTCCATTCACTTTAAATGTCTTGCTTATTGGAGTTTACTTTGAGTCTACAAGTATTGCAAAGGATGGTGATCAATATGGATAATGGCATTCTTACCCAATAAATAGAGCTTCCGCGTCTTCATTTGTTGCACCAACGTATAACGTTCCTTGTCATAAGAAGGTTGGTTTAGTGATGATATATGTAGGCCTAGCCCATTTGAAGATGGCCTCTACATAGTGCATGATCAATTTTCACCTCACTTGTTGGCAATGCCTATATATATCATCAATTTGACAACAAATGAACTAACTTGTTGGCAATGCCTTTTGCTTATACTTGATCTGTAGAAGACACTATTGCAAAAACTCCATTCACTTTAAATGTCTTGCTTATTGGAGTTTACTTTGAGTCTACAAGTATTGCAAAGGATGGTGATCAATATGGATAATGGCATTCTTACCCAATAAATAGAGCTTCCGTGTCTTCATTTGTTGCACCAACGTATAACGTTCCTTGTCATAAGAAGATTGGTTTAGTGATGATATATGTAGGCCTAGCCCATTTGAAGATGGCCTCTACATAGTGCATGATCAATTTTCACCTCACTTACACCAATAACATGCCCTGTGTACAGAAACCACTGGTTAGCAAACTTATACTTCTTTATGGTTCTAGCAATTGTTGTTTTCTTAATGTCTCTAACCCCTACATCAAATGTGCACCATGCTCTTCCCAAGGAGAACTAAATATCAATATATCATCCACCTAGAATATTGAGAAATGAATCTATTAATGGGTGAAACACATCTTTAAACACATAGAAGTAGCTTGTATATTAAACCGAAAGGCATTTCTAATCATTCACATAGACCATGCCACATCTTGAAGGTGTTCTTCGAAGTGTCTTCTTCCTTACTTCAAACTAGAGGACATCCAAATTTCATAGCTAGCATGATAAGTATCCCACATGTTGCAACCAATCTAACAAGTCATCGATCTCAAGGAATGGCTACTTGTTCGGGTACTTTGTCTTGTGCCTCCTTGCTGCAACAATTCTCGCAACTACTTCACCTAATCCAACTCTAATATGGACTACTTGTACAATCTTATAGTTTGTGAAGGAGGCCTTAGCAGCTATGGTATCCCATCTTCAACTTCCCTCTTAGATGGTATATATTTCATCTCTTGGAACATTTCTATATATGCCTACAAAAGCTCTTTCAACTGATGGTTTTGTTCTTTTGTCCATCCTTCCAAGGATGCCTTCATTCCCACTGATTTGGTATCTTTTAGTTGTCTCAAAAAGAGTAGTATGTACTTCTTTCTTGCATTGACCAATATCTTAACTTGGTAAACACTCACCAAAGACATTTTAGACTTCCCCTTATGTGCACTGATGATAAAAGATTTACCACCCTTCACTAGATGGTGTTGGCCTTCCCTTTTCATGAAGTTTGATCCCCCATATACATGTAGGGAATACCATATTCACTAGACCACAAATCTCAAAAGGTACTACATCCACCTCTACGCCATTAGTAAACTTTTCCCTACTAGCAAGTCTAAGCTTGCTTTGCTTGTAAACTTTAACCCTACATCCTTGTTAACCCATACTAAGGTGTATGGATTGGGATGATCAAGTAACTCTAAGCCAAGTTTACTTATCAAGTCTAGTATGATGACATTGACTTGAAGAGAAAAATGGAAGAAAGCATTTACCTTATTCTTCTTGATCTAAATCTTGATATGGAAAATATTAATCATCTCTTTCTCCTCATTGTGATAGAAACTACTCAAGTTCACCTCATTCTACATTGTTGTGCAAACAGTTTTGTCCTCCACATCTAAGTTGCTTTATATCTCCTTTCTTACTTCCACGCCTATAAGATTTTTCTTCTTAGATTAATCCTATTTGTTTTTCTTGGGATTCAACTTTGGATGAATCTTCCAACATTTTTCTTTAGTTGACCATCAATGTTGGAATAGTCACAATGGTTGTTAGTGGCCTTGCACACATATGCAATGGCAAGAATACTCTTAACTTTTCCTTCAACCTTTTCTTCTTTTCACCCTGCAATGGCAAGAATCTTCTTAACTTTCCCTTAAACCTTTTCTTCTTTTCACCCTTTTTTTAAGTGCCCTATTTGACAAGTTGCTTCAAACCACTTGACTACCCATTGTTCTTGTCAAAATCATTGCATGTGAGCTTTATCTGTAGTATTGAGCTCAAATTGCATAACTTGCCTTTCTGTCATTGTGAAGACCACCCAAGTACTTAACAACCATTGATTGGGTCCTTGGGAGAGATCCCCAACTAAATTGCTTGCTTTTGACACTTTGTGGTGCACCCTTGTTCTTGCCTCTATCAGTGATAGCACCACTAAATCTTCTAGTCCTCTTCATACCTACTAAGTAAAAATAGGGCTTGAGGCAGTGGTTGAATACCTCCCACTTAGTCACTGGCGGGTCTCCCTCCAACCTAAGGGTTTTGATGTATCCCCACCAAATATGTGCATGACTTTCTATCCTAGGTTTGGAAAAGTTGTTTTTTTGTCCTTTCATACATCTTGCACACTTAAATAGAATTCTAACTACTACAACCAATGATTTAACTTAACCTATCTCCACATTCGTAGGACTTCATATTGACCTTTGCTTAAACCTTGAATAGGGAATGCAAAGATTGGTAACTGGAGTTCCTTTTCCAAACTTTAATTCTTTCTCTTACCCCAACTCCTCTTGATCTTTCTATCCTCATGGGAGTCGAGATGCTCTAGAAAGCAACAAATATCTCTCGCGAGAGCAACAATTAGTAAGGCCATACTCCTGGAAATGTCGTTGACTTGAGCCTCCAACATTACGAATTCATCTGCCACATTTGAGGCCTTCTTATTGCTTATTTTCCCTTCGTGTGTCGACCTCTGGATCCATAAAGTGCAACTCTTCCTTGGATCTTAGACTCCCTAAGTCAAGTAAGCATATTTTGCACTCAACCCACACAGATGCCTAAACAAATTTGTGATGATAATAAATGATATGTAAGCCACCTTGAATATTCTAGTGGTCGGCTCACAAGAACATATTTAAAATATATTGCTAACATGGTGAGTCTATGCTCCATTATGCAAACTATTTGTCTTATATATGGTGATTTTACACAAAAAAAAAAAAAAATTGTTTAGACACTTGAATTACTGCAAAATAAAAATAGAACTACACTAGTAAAGACAAAAAGAAATGCCATGGACACAATATTTACCCTGGACAAACCTAATGTGGATAAAAACTCCATTGAAATGAAGAATTGTGCCTTTCTTAAATATCAATAGGTACAATGCAAAATACAAAGATTACCAAGCCCACTCTAGAGCTATGAGACACCATGCATTGTTACAATCCCATACAAATTGCTCTACTCCTCTACCATGCTATCTCTCTACTCTTGACAATTTCTCTACCATGGAACATCAAATTGCCACAACCAAAATTAAAACCCTTTCCCCATTTCACCTAATGTTTTATCACTATTTTTTAATCATTGCAGTTAGGGTTCTTGGTTTTCCTAATGCTTCTAGAATCTTCTTGGAAATCCTATCTTCACATGTGCAAGGCTAACGTGGCTTCCACATGTCATTGAAGTGGATAAAGTAATTCTCAACTTTGTTTTGTAACATTCACATACTAACTATGTTTCTTTGAGGTAGTACTCTGTTAGAAACCTCTTGCCAAGCACTACAATGAAAATACAATTATTCATTTCTCATCAATTTGGACCTTAAAAAATACTTAGAAAGACTTGTAACAAGGTCCAAGCTCTACTCTAAAATTATGCATGCAAGTTCATTACTCTAATTTCAAATAGCACAAACTTCAATAATTTAAGCTAAAAGTACAATGAATACAAATACAATTGGGTGAGAAACCAAGCAAGAATAGGAAAAGGAAATGTGCTTCACAAAGTACTAAGTGGTAAAGAAGGTAGGACGAGATCCAAAACTAAACAACTTATCATATATCATATTAGTATTGAACGTAAACCACATTAAAATTTCCTCCAAACACTACGTGAATAACCCCCTTATGCTCTCAAGTAAATTACTTGTTGAAATTTAATTTAACCAACAAAAAAAAAAATCAAACCATAGAGTTATCACACAATTGCAAGAAAAGTAAATCAATGGAAGCAAAAATAAATTCCAAGTACACTAATCATTTTTCTTGCCCTTCAAATTGGTTTTTCATTAAATGTTATTCCAAACATACAGGGGCTTCCCACATTTAGAAAACTCGCCTACTGAGAAATATAAACGCACAGCAAAACTTGGTTGTCATACGACCCTGTACCACTCACTCATATGGGCTCCTGTTGATCCGAATCATATAGCCAGTCAAACTTATGTTGCTACACCTACGTTGCAAAAAATGTTGGTCTTGGAGGTTGTTTCTCAGCAGAAACGGTATGAAAACAGGGAAACGCATTTGGTACAGCCTAGAAACGCATTTCAGGCCATACTACCACATTTCACTTGGAGGAAACCTGCCCCAATATAGCCTGAAATGCGTTTCCAGGTCTTACGACCGCGTTTCCACCTTTAAACTGTTTTTTTTTTTAAATTGGGTGAATAAAATATATTTTGGATGCTTCTAGATGGCTCTCGCAAATTATAAAAAGACTCTCGCCTCATTCCCTCGTCGCACGAATTGAATAAGTCGTTTCACATGGAGACGGGCAATTTTAACAAGGAGAAAAGAGGAAGAGAGTAGTGATTTCAGCTAAGGGATTTTCAACAGTGAGCAAAGGAGATTTCAGCAATAAGAGAAAGAGATTTCACAAGAAGATTTAGAGTGCGGAGTTTCCAGCTACGACATTCTTGGTTTTTGGCTCAACTACAGCCATATTTCTCGTCTTTTGTGGTATTTTGGATAGCTTCAGCTACAAAAAAATAATTTGGGTAAGAAGCATTCATTTCCTTAGTTTTTTCCCACTATTTCTTCTATTTTTTGAGGGTTTATGCTTCCAAATATATGAGAAACGTTTTTTATTTACAAATTTGTTTTTTTTAATTCTTTTTGCAGCAATGGCTTCTAACCAAGGTGCAAGTTGACGCCCCAAGTCCAACCCAAGGGCTAAGTATTATCCTCTTTGAAGGCATGTTCAGAAGCTTCAAAAATGTGGAGGTGGTGGCTCATGGG
This sequence comes from Pinus taeda, assembly GCA_000404065.3. Taxonomy (NCBI): domain Eukaryota; kingdom Viridiplantae; phylum Streptophyta; class Pinopsida; order Pinales; family Pinaceae; genus Pinus; species Pinus taeda. Next base: position 48,418 of record APFE031597035.1, read on the forward strand.
AATGGCGATGTAATCTTTGCAATAATTCGTACAAGGGCTCCTACCCAAGAGTGAATGCACATCTTTTGCATGGAGGAGGATAGGGGATTGCAGAGTGCACAAAAACAGTAGACCCATTGGTGAGGAGGGCATATCAAAGAGAGCAAGCTACTCCTCAAGCTCCACCAAACACTGAGCCAAGGATTGTAGTTGAAGCAAGGAACAGGAAAGCCACTCAACAACATGAACAACCACCATCGAAAAATACCAGAGGGACATCTGCTTCAGTTCAAGATAGCAAAATTGCTAAATTGGTGAATGTGAAAGCGAGAGAAGTTGATTCCAAACCAGCTAGGTGCATCTATGCATGTTGTATCCCATTCAATGTTGTTCGCTCTCCTTACTGGCAATATATGATAAGGGTAAATAACAAAGCTCCTCAAGGGTACAAGGAGCCCAACTATGAGAAAGTCAAAACTCAGCGTCTCAAAAATGAGAAGGAGCTTGTGGAGGATATCATATCACCAGTTCGTTCTTCATGGAGTAGCTCTGGGGTACCATAGTCTCAAATTGATGGACAGATACAAGGCGCAGACCGTTGATAAATATCATTGCCACTTCACCAAAACGAGCAATGCTTTTAAAGGCGGAAGACCGTTCAGGAGAGGTAAAAGATGCACAGTTCATTTTTGATGTTATTATAAAATCTATTGAACAAATAGGACCTAACAAGGTGATGCAAGTTATCTCAGATAATGCACCAGTTTGCAAAGCTGCAAGTTTAATTATTGAGGGGACGTATGACCACATCTTTTGGGCACCTTGCATTGTCCATAATCTGAATCTGATCTTAGAGGAGATCGACAATCAAGTTCCATGGATAAAGGAAAGCACAAGGGAAGCAAGGGAGATTGTTAAATTCACCACCAACCACCACCAATCTCAAGCAATATTTCGAGAGTACTCCAAATTGGAGTTGTTAAAAGTTGTTGAGACAAAATATGCCTGAAACTTCCTAGTGTAGCGTCGCCTTCTTGAGGTTAAGCAAGCATTAGTTTCTATGGTGGTGAGTCAACTTTGGGTTGAGTGGAGACAGGCAGATTTAGAGCGGGGATATATGGTGCGTAGATTGTGCCTTGATGAGGACTGATGGAGCAAGATAGATTTCTTGCTAAATTTCACAACCCCTGCATTTGAGCTTCTTTGGAATGCTAACACTGACCAATCTTTCTTAGGAGAGGTATATGATGGCATGGATTCCATGGTTGAGAAAACTATGGAAATCATTTCACAAGAGTCTCCACAGCTTTTGTTTGTTGATGATCATTTTGTTGATTTAGTCAAGAATATCATTGTTGATAGGTGGAACAATTTCAATACTCCATTGCACACTTTAGCACACGCCTTGAACCCCAAATTTTATGATGAGGAGCTTATTGCTCAAAGCAATCGGAAGAGGAAGGCACCCCATAAGAATAAAGAGGCGGCTAATGGGGTAAAAAAAAGCCCTTATGAGAATGTTTCCAACTCATCTATACAAGGAGGTGAGGAAGAATTTGCCAGTTTTGCTGCAAGATTAGATGATTATTCAAATATATCAGCTTTGGAGGAGAGAAGCACCATGAGTCCAGTTAGGTGGCGAATTTGTCATGGAGCAAATGGTGTACATTTGCAAAACCTTGCCATTCGTGTTCTTTCACAAGTGGCAAACTCTTCATCAACAGACAGGAATTTGAGCACCTATGGTTTTATTCATTCTGTGAAGCGCAACAGGTTGGGCTCACAAAAAGCAAAGGATCTTGTTTATGTGCACTCCAACCTTAGCCTTGCATCTCGTAGGGGTCTAGAATATAGCAATGGTCCTTTTAAAGGATGGGATGTGGATCCAGAAAGTCTCGATTTGGAGCTCTCACTTGTTGTCGTAAATATTGAGGACCAAGAGCCTAGAAGTGGTATTATCTAATCATCTTCTTCAGCACCACCATCAACTGTTGAGCATGCTTTTGCTTCAATTTTTTTATGAGGATTAGTCTTTTGTCTTTATAGTACTTACAACCTCATAGTCTTTATTGTACTTGCAGCCTCATATATATATAATAAAGGTTGATTTTGAGATTTGGATATATAATAAAAGTTGATTTTGGATATTACAATATTGCTATTTTCATTGTGTGATCATTCATGAGTAAATGTGATGTAAATTTGGAGACTTATAGTTTATGCATTGACATTGGACAATTTAATCATAATGTTTAAACATTAAATGTAATAAATTATAATGTATCATGTATGTTTTATGATTGCACATGTGACATAACATTTCTTAAATATCCTAAGATATATATATATATATATATATATATATATATATATCGCGTTTCCCCCGTTTCCAAAATTTAGGGGGGGTCACGTTTCTTACCCATGTCCGTTTTCAAAAACTCGTACTCATTTCCCCGTATCGTGCAACTTATATATATATATATATATATATATATATATATATATATATATATATTGTAGGTTTTAAACCCGTACAGAAATTACCCTGCAATATGAATTCTAAATCACAAGAAAAATAAAAATGCGAGAGCATAACCCATAAAACACATATACACAGAGATTTCCCACTGGATCTCAAAACCGAGACTACCAGCTTGATTTTTCATTATATTCCTTTCAATGTTACAATACATATTTATACATGCCGAAGCATCCAATACCATGGACCGAAAACCATAGAGTCCAAAACTGTGGACCGAAAACCATAGGTAGGTTCGCCCAACCTAATATAGGTAGGTTCGCCCACGTAGGTTAGTCGTGGAAAGAATATAACACAACCCAACATATATATATATATATATATATATCGTGTTTCCCCATTTCCAAAATTTAGGGGGGGTCACGTTTCGTACCTGTGTCCATTTCAGAAACTTGTACTTGTTTCCCCGTATCGTGCAACTTAGTGCTACACCCAATTCATACAACACTCTCCACGGTTGGATCATACGACCTCCACAAATTAGCTGAAGTCAATTTCCTTGTTGATATTTTGTTTCCATTTTCTCTTTGGCCTTATTCGAAATCTGTAGGTTTTGAACTTATCATTAGATTTCCATTTCATTAGTAATTGCTTGTGAATATTGTTGCCTTCTTATTAATTTTATTATGTTTCTTCCATCAAACAATTACCAAAATACAAACATGAAGATCACAGAAAAATAGTGAAACCAAGATATAGGCTCCAAGCCTAGGCAAAACCCCTCCAAGGGGAAAACCTAGAAAATTCTCTTCTTGTAGAATCAAATCAAATGAGATATCCAAGACCCATAACCACAGAAAACTTCTACCTCTAGATGTGAAGTCAAACCTTTCTTTCTTCCAACATATCCATCAGCAAGAAACCAACAACAAGAGATGTACCAAGGAAGAACTTCTACACCTTCCAGCACAAGAAGAAATCCTTTCTTCCAAACTTCGTCCCTCCTCATCTTCTCTATCTCTTCTGCAAAATTTTAGACCAAATCCTCCAAGTATGTGTGTGTCCAAATGAGCTCCATCTTCCCTCTATTTATATTGTTTAGAGGGGTACAAATAAACATGTCCATTGGGGCAAGGTCAACTTGACATGTAAGCCGACTTGGCATCTAGAGGGTTTTATGCCCAAAATTACATTTAAATTTTTCTTTTTCTTTTTCTTTTACAATAGATCCAAAATAGGACTTTTGACTCAAAAACCTAGAAGCATGAAGAACATGCTTGTCTAGAGAACAAAAAAAAAAAAAACTTTTTTCTTTTCTTTTTCTTTTTACATAAAATAGACAATGGTACAATTTATGAAGACTGGACTTAGTTAGATAATGGTATTGATAATTGTACACCTGGTACAAGGATACTCTCAAAGAAAATATTCTCATAAGAAGAGTTGGATCGATAAGCCATCTTTAAGCATCAATATCATAACCAGTATTGTCAACATAGTAAGGCCTTTAACTGACAAGCTCTATTTATATCAGAGTGTAACACTGGGAGGCTTTACATGAGACACCACACCACCTCTTAAGGCACATACCCCACCTGTATGTTCACTAGGGATGTCCTTTTAGAACTATTCTTATCTTGGATTCCCAATCCTCAAAGAATATCAGTCCTCTTCAACCACTCGTCTTGGATACCTGTCCAATCCCAAAAGAGTGTTAGTCTATTTCCTAGTTTGAATTCTCTATCCTCAAGGAAATCTTAGATGCTTATCCAATCCTCCGGACACCATTCTCCCTCCATGGCCTTCACTAGACATACGACTATTAGTCCTGGCCTAGTGCATGACACATGAGAGAATATAATGTCCATCATTACTCCCTCTCGACCAAAGAGGAGATCCTCTTGATCAAGGAATAGAACCTTGCTCCTTTTCAATCATTTAAGGAGAATTCTTACTCCCTCTTAAGCATAGAGTAGATTCCTTTCTTCCTTTCAATTTGGAAGTCATAACCACAAGCCTTTTAGTTTGTCTTTAACAATACATCATCTTCTAATTTTTCATGGAGATCTTTGAGTGGCTACATGGCTCCTCCTTTTCCTTTGTATTTCATCATATAGAGCATTTATCTTTGTGGAGCCAATCTGTGATAGGGTTCAAACCATCAATTTTTCATATCACTTTCCTCTAGTCATCATCAGTAGAGGCATCATATTGTGCCAAGCGGAGTAAAGCTAAACATAGCTCCCTCTAATCATGAGAGTGATCTTCATTGTCATCGAAACATACACATCAAGTTATCTTCTTGCACTGCTACCTTTCAATCCCAAGATGATGTAAACATCTTGACCACACAATCCTTCAAGGATTACCAAACCCATCCACTCAATCCATGTATTTAATGAAATGAGCTCAAAACAAATAGTTGTAGATGCACTTGTCTTCAACTTTCATCATACATTTTTGCAACATTCTTCCAGGTAGCAAAACCATGTACCAACCAGATAACCAATGCCAAAATATCAACATCATAGTTACCTCAACATGATGGCATTTTGTCAAGATTTCAAAATTTGCTTGCTTGTTTTCTTTGAGATCAACATCCTTTCGCAAATTGTACAAAAATCATTCTCCATGCTATTCCTTTCAATCAAAGTGCCCATGGATCGAACTAATCAACTAGCTACAATGTCTTCTTCCTTGGAGTTGTCATTGTCAACTCTCTTTTTCTTCATGAGACCATATCTGATGTTGATCAATATCATCAAACGAACTCTCCTTCTAGCCTCTTCACATGCTTTTGCAATATGCCTTACTAAGGAGCAGAGCCATATCCCATGCAGATCATCAATATCAAATTTTCCAAATTATAACATCCTCTAGTTAGAATGTCTTGCTACTTGCTCCCTCTAAAGTTAGCATCCCTTTGCATGTTATATCTTCATATTGCGACAAGGTTCTGCTTCATCTTTCAATCATCAATGCATTCTTGAAATGAACTCATCAGTTGGAAGCTTTAACATTATGTCCATCAAGGTCCTTATAGTTCCCTCTTTCCATCATGTTCATCATCATCAAGGAGTCATCATCAAGCATGAGTCTTGCTTTGCTTTGTTCTTCCATCCTTCTCATTTTGCTTCCTTTATCATGTACCTGCAATTTTCATCGACAAGTACAACCAAGCAAAATATACAAAGACAAGAGCATGATGTTAATTCTGTCAATCTAGGGTTTCCATGGATTCTCATAAGCTGTACTTCTAGGGTTCTAGTTACAAACACTATATTTTTTTATCTAACCCTTATGGGGTTTTTACTTTCAGCGGAAACATTAGCACTAGGGTTTTGACCTAGGTTTTATCCAATTCAACCCTTGTTAGGGTTTTACAACATACCCTAGATTATCCTTTCAAAATTTAAATATGAAAACCCTAGATGTTATCTTTCAAGTATTAGGGTTTCCTTAGAGGGCACAACCTATTCAAGTCTCATATAGGGTCTACAAACCCTAGATTCATTATAGTCATCATGTAAAATATCCACAAGTATGGTACAAAACCTCCATGCATTTCATTTCTAAATCTTAAGGTCTAATTTTCGCATTTTACTAAATACCTGGATAATTTTTCATCATACTTCATCTTCACATCCGCGTGATGTAGTATCTGTCATGCTTAACAACTAGGTCCTCTTTCCTTTTATAGCAGAAACAATCGATTAGGGTTTCCATCTCTAAGGTTTCTCCTTTCATTTCAAACTTTGCTACGGTTTGCAAACCCTAGATACCAAGACCTATCATTTGTTAGTTGTGAAGTTCTACAACTAGACAATAGAGTTAGATGCAAACCCTTATAATTTTAAGGTCTACAAGTTCTTGTTAGAAATGACAAATTCCACTCAAACCCTAGATCATTCACATTTGTCAATGCATTGCTATCATGCTACATAAACCCTAACAATGTCATTAGATCACAAGTTCTAACATATCATCAAATTCTTTCATGATCCTTTGTTCCTCAAATGACCATTATGAGCTATATAACTTGACATATATCATGAAATGCATTCAACAAACAGACATACCTCACCAACCTTTACCTTATCTCTTGGTTCATTGTCCTTTAAGCTCGGATATTTTGCAAAGATTTTGGTCCCTTCCTTCAAAATTTTCCACAATTGTGGTTCAATCCCAGAATAATTTCTTTTTCAAGTCAGCGTTATGATGATGGCTTCTCATAGTCGATATCCATGCTTTTATACGCTTCAACAAAGATCTATGTTAAGTTGCAATTTCGCTCTATTACATAGGATAATGCAATCTAAGCTATACTTTCACAGATATAATCCTGAGCCTTTTTCATATGCGAACCATTGACAATGACCCTGAGCTATAATATGAGTGAGTCATCGTGCCACATAGATCCGAGATATTATCATAAGAAACGAGTCATACACGATGTGGTGTTGTTAAAATTGGCAACTAGGACCAAATTCCACCTTAGGACAGCTCATATGATGGAGATGATTATTGCATTGGATTCCTCTTTCGAAGAGGTGCAATTTTGATATAAAGATCATCTCATTCTTACAAGCAGAAATGAAATTATGAATTTATTTCTCCTATGGACAAATTGTCAAGGTCGGCTCCAGTCAAACGTAGGCTCATGAAGCCCAACAAATGTGTCTTTTCATCCTCAACGAGGTGTATAAATAGGCGAGACGTTTCTTTCATTTGGACATCATCTCATCACAACTTCTTCTCTCTCTTGATTGGGTCGTACAATATTGGAGGCTTCTCTCTTCTTCGCACGTGTGGCTGGGCAGCTCTCTCTCTACTTTGCACGTGGCAGGAGGCCGAGCTTTTCTGGGCAAACTAGGCCGAAATTTCAGAGCGTTGACCAAGGGGAGTTTGAACAACGTTGACCTTCGCTCTTAGGCCATAATTTCGATTTTCCTTTATTGGCACGGAAATCGAGGCATTTGGAGTGGTTTGGCCAGAATTGACTTCATGTTTGACTACAGAAATTACAACATACTTTCTCTCTCCTTTGATTGGGTTTGAATGAAGAATTTGGGTTGATTTGAAGGCCAAATTGAACTGTTGATTGGAGGACATTTTGGGGCATCTTTGACCATCTTTGACTTTCTAGTTAGGGCTAATTTGGCTACTGATTTGGCAGCCCTGTTTTGGGCTTATATCTGTACTCTCTCTCTCCCTCAGTTGAAATATTGAATAATAATAAGAAGATTTGATCAAAGGGTTTCGCCACATTGGGGTTTGTCCCTAGCATCCGCCACATCTTGTGTCCTCTTGTCTTGCCTTGTCTTATGCATATAATTTTATGTTCTATCTGCATTTACTATCAATGTTTATAAGTTAATGTGATTGCTACTGGATATAATTGGATTTGTCATTGAGTTGCTAAAGGAATATTGAAGTAAATTGTCATAAGCATAGAGCATACCATTGCTATCTAAAATTAACAGATGTCAACTTGTAAAAATTGATGGCGCGATGCCACTGTGCGTGAACAAGCATACTATCGTGTCATGCCATAGTCACATAACTTCGATGGTGCCATGACAACTACCAAATTTTGAGCCATTGTATTGATACCAACCATAGTTATGCAAGCAAGACAACGATCCGCAGAGTACATGATCATTGTAACCACTATAAATCCATGACCACTTGGAATTTGTGAGTCATTAAATAAGAATGCAACCCAACGAATGCAATCCCTTGGGATGTTGTAGAGCTTTAACGTAACGATGCCACTTCGGAAAGAGTCAAGACCATTTCAATGATGCCATTGTGATGTGTGTCCTTACTATGCAATGCAGACCACGAAAAAGAGGTGTATCGAATTACTGTACAGGTGTTTATTTTAGCAAACATTTATGCCACCAGGAATGACGAGAACAACCCATACAACGAAACTGCCATAGAGTAGCGAGACATCCACTGGATGACACCAAATATCTTATATACTAGGGATGCGTGATCATATACCACGAAGAGATTACTATAACCAGGACAGAGAATGTGAGCTTCTTACTATAAAGCGAATCCTTGAATTTTTAAAATAGAGCAGATTTTATAAGATCAAATCCTAGTAAGGGTTTTCACAGTCTTCATAAAGTATGACACTGAAATATTGACAATGAACCTTAGACTATTAATAGATACGAGCCTTCAATAATGTAGTTTTCATGTATACGCCAATACATGAAATGTAAGCCAACAAAAGTGATCATCAAGCTTCCTCCTACAAACTGCCTTAGCTCTGATACCATGTTGGAAATCGGGAGGTTTTCAGCTTATCATTAGATTTCCATTTCATTAGTAACTACTTGCGAATATTGTTGGCTTCTTATTAATTTTATTTTGTTTCATTCGTTGAGAAATTACCAAAATACAAGCATGAAGATCACAAAAAAACAGTGAACACAAGATATAGGCTCTCCAAGCCAGGGCAAAACCCCTCCAAGGGGAAAACCCACAAGATTCTCTTCTTATAGAATCAGATCAAATGAGATATCCAAGACCCATAACCATAGAAAACTTCCACCTCTAGATGCCAAGTCACATCCTTCTTTCTTCCAGCATATCCATCAGCAAGAGACCAATAACAAGAGATATACTAGGGAGAACTTCCACACCTTCCAGCTCAAGAAAAAATCCTTTCTTCCAAACTTTGGTCCTCCTCATCTTCTCTATCTCTACTGCGATATTTCAGACCAAATCCTCCAAGTATGTGTGCATCCAAATGAGTTCCATCTTCCCTCTATTTATATTGTTCAAAGGGGCGCGAATAGACATGTCCATCGGGGCAAGGCCGACTTGGCATCTAGAAGGGTGTTTGTCCCAAAATTACATTTAAAATTTTCTTCTTTTTTTTGCTTTTACAATAGGTCCATGATAGGACTTTTAACTCAAAAACCTAGAAGCATAAAGAACATGCTTGTCTAGAAAAAATAATAATAATTTTTCTTTTTCTTTTTCTATTGCTTTTTACATAAAATACATAATGGTACAATTTATGAAGACCAAACTTAGTTACATTCTCCAACAGGCCTATACACTAAGTAAAAACATGTCACTTTGTGCAACTAAGTTATTATCTTGGTCACCATGTCATTTCCCTTGCCTTCCTTTATAATTTTGAGTAGATGAGGTCTCCACCACCCTAATCACTCATTAAGCCCAATAGTTGATATTGAATCTCAATCTCACTAGCAATCAATGGGGGAGATTTATCTAAATCACTAGTGTAATTAAATGACACATTATTAGACTTTTCAAAACTTGAAATTAAAAGGTTATTCACAAAATAGAAGGGACTTTAAACAACTTCACGTGCGTTTAACACAAAAATTGTGTAGAAGTTCATGTTCGAGCTACAATCATCAACAATCCAATGGGTCCTTGGGCAAACCCCACACTAGCTATGGCGGAAAAGTAAAAACTTGAACCTAACAGGTTTTTGGGCAAGTGGGGCCATAAAATTCACTAGGATAAGTTGTATTATTGAACCAAATAAAATAGCAAGGAATAAAACCAAAGAAATATAGAATCGTTGAACTATAGGACAAATAAGAATCTTCAAACCATAAGAATGCACGACGAGTCCATGCAAATGGTTTGGTTAAGATATATCATTTACCACTAAATATACGAATGGTACCTAACCATACATGCCCTTCAAGTGATCCAAGATTAAATGAAGTATCATATATAGGTACTAAATGTCTACTCCTTAATGAGATTCTTGATGAGGTATTAAATGGTCCCCTTAATGTTATATTATTATATAATCATAACATAATAGGACACTTGAAGGATTTAAACTTAACATGAAATGACACCACAATATTTTAATTTAAAGCATGAAGACAGGGGAGGGGATGAATGCTCATAGTTAAGGACACTTAACAATTAACTCTAGGGAATATCCCACTCAATTGGAGTAAGTCTACAAAGTCACGACTCTATACCAAAGTGGCTCATAGTTAAGGACACTTAACAATTAACTCTAGGGAATATCCCACTCAATTGGAGTAAGTCTACAAAGTCACGACTCTATACCAAAGTAAACCATCAAGCTACAACTCCATTTGGATAACATTTCCTTGAACTAACTAAGTTACAAGCCCACTAGAAAGTTAGTCCATGGAATGGCAACAATTAATGAAAACTTAGAACCATAGTTGATTGATAGTTACAACTTGTAGTTGAATTATCATGATCATAGAAGAAGTTTGAGAGCCAATTGTTATAAAGCAACTACCTACATTTTATTAGGTAGCTAACTATAAATGTAATAAAATTGTGATTGATCCACACTTTAGCATTGTTCTATATCACTATGAGATGTTGAGATAGTATATGTTGCTTCACGTTTTTTATATGATATGTGTGAACCAATTTAGCAATATAAACTCATTTCTACATTTTATGAAAGAATGTGAGATCAATTATGAGTCAATCAAAAACACAGCATTTGTTGGTCCCTTCGTTTTGAGAGTAGGGGGGCGTGGTACAAGGAATATGTTGAAAATAGTAGTGACAAAGGTCTTCTTGGCTTGTGCCTTAGTCAAGAAAGACCTTGATCAATCCTCCTTTAGCATGCACAAGTTCGAAGACGAGTTCATGGAGCAGTTAACTCATGCAAATAAATTGGAGGCTCAATTTTGTTGTTCTCCAAGTGTGAGTTTATACTTGGAAAAAGACGAGTGACAGCATCGGTGTCTAATTGAGGCAAGGACGAGTTAGAAGAGTCAGTTTGCTTAGTTAACAAATTAGTCACAAGTCCAAGTTCTAAAAAATTACTTTCCAATTATAGCATAAGTCGAAAGGCTTAAAAGGAGGATGAAGCCACATTATTGTATCATTAGTTGTGAGCACGAGTTTGTGTGAGAGCTTGTTGTAGGAACAGTGTGTCAAGGAGGAGCATGTACGCAGATCACAAAGATAATTTTCCTTGCAGATGTGCGCTAAGATTTAAGAGTTAATTCCTAAATAATACGGGCCTGTCTAGCGCTAGGAAATAGGAAGAAGGTTGCGCAAGGAAATAGGGGTTGGGTCGAGTTCTTGTGTGTCACTATGTTTCTTTATCTCTGTTTCTATTATGTTGCTTATCTATCAGAGAAATCCTATATCTCGGTGCAACAAAATTAGTTTCAGATTTGTTCATTCAAGCAGTTGTAGGATTCAGAGAATTTCTATAGAATATAGCATAACAAATGGGCAGCCACAACAACACCACACGGATTTAACAAAAAAAAAAAAAACAAGTCAAATGTGTACAAGAACAAGAGAAAAAGAGGAATCTTCTATTTTGTAGCTAATTTCAACTAACATTTACTAAGCATGTGATGAAATGTATTTAAGAAGCCAAATAGTTAGTTAAGTTAGGGTTTTGGGATGGCAAATAATGAACACTATCTAAAATATACAAGTAGCCCCTAGCGGTTATGAGTCCATCAAGTTATTGTCTAGTGGTGGTCACTGCTACTGTTGTTGTCTTTTATGTTGATACTACTATTATGGCCAAGTTAGTTTGCACTCTAGTTGCAGATAAGATGATGGACTTGATGATCATATTGTTTTGGAGTAATGAAAGAAACCCATTTGTTCAAATCAAGACTCTTATTATATATGGATGATTGGTATGTGGCTAGCTCTTTTTACTTTCTAATACAATAAATAGAATAAATATGAATGTTTATACATATTATGGAGTTGCAGAGTTGTAGAGTGGATAGAATGGTAAAACCCTTTACCTGGAATCTACCTCCTTACATTATTCTTGGCTTGTGCTTTGGGTGAGACTTTCCCTTTTACAAGGATCTAGAATACTAGCAATAGACTACACCGAACCTTTTTTTGACACCTAAGTGGACCCTAATCTACCAAATAGAGCCAAAACATTCAAGATAATATTAATGTAAGAGTTAATCAAAACTACAAATGAGAAATTTATAAATCAGACAGTAACTCTAGTAATGGCTTACAAGAGTTGCCACTCGAAACAAAATAAAGTCCTTATCTGATATGAAAGAGTTACTAGACTTTATGAAGCATTGATTTAATTAAGGTCTCAAGAAGAATACAATTTGATTAGAAATGACGACAAAGACAAGCAAATAAAAGGAAATATTGACATGCTAATAATAAATTACACCTATAACACCACAATCCCAAAACCTGGCTAATGTTCGTGAACAAGTCGAAGGAAAATATTTCACATGCTAAGAATAAATTCCACCTATAACACCACAATCCAAAAACTTCGCTAATGTTAGTGAACTAATCAAGGAAATATCACACACTAAGAATAATTACACCTATGACAACACAATCCATAGACACAGCTAATGTCAAAGGAAAAATAAAGATGATAAGAAAATAGACAATAACTCTAATAAAGTAGTGTCTACAACAATGACCAAGGCCCCTTTAAACGTGTCAACATATATACTATATATGAAGTTGCCCCAAGATTAAAAATGTACAAAAATATGCCTATATGATTATTTCAAAGCATTAAAAACATTAGCAAACAACCATCAACCCTAGACTAATCAAACAACAAAACGTATTTATCCCTTGCTTTGAAAATGGCATATAAACATTTGCACACAAGATTCAAACAATGGTATCAAAACCAAAACTAGAACCAAAACAAATCAAAAGTCAAATTGGGACCAACCCAAAACCATCCAAAAGAACATGTTGAACAATTAAGCATCAATTAATGAAGGTTGGATGAAGGTCAAGAGATCTAATCCAAAGTTGAACCAAGCATTTCAAATAAGCATCGGTCTGGATTAGAACCAGACAATTCAATAACCAACTTAGCCAATTTGGGACAAAACTAGCCAACTTGTCCAATTCAGACTCCACAAGGCGTGAATGGGTCTAAACCCTAGACATACTAATTCTAATAACATTGGTTTCAAACTAATTCTTATCATCATCTGTATGGTTAACAAGATGATGGCATTGTTGTCATTGATGGCAAAGGAACAGCGTGGCATTGTTGTCATTGATGGCAAAGGAACAGCAGGAGCAACAAGGTTTGCTTAGTATACTTGATGACTTGGTATGCTTGAGATGAAGGGGACGGCAAAGGAACATCAGGAGCAGCAAGAGGTATTGTTAAAATTGGCAACTAGGGCCAAACTCCATGTGGGTCACATCATTTAAGGTAGCTGATATTTTTCCTAGATTCCTCTTTTCGAGAGGTGTAGGATTGATCTAAAGATCATCCGATTCCGACAAGTATTTATGGAGATATGAATTTATTTGTATTTACTTGACAAATTGTCAAGGTCGGCCACCAGTTAAATGTGTGGCACACATGCCCAGTGAATCATATAAATACAAGAGAGATTGATTCATTTTCTCATCATCTCATCTCACTCATTCTTCTCTCTCTCTCCTTACCTTTGGGTTATACAAGGAGCAGCACACGTGGGAATAAGGAGGACACATTAGGGCAAGGAGGACGCTGAAAGGAGGATGCAGAAACTGCTGAAGATCTCTTTCACCTATGTTGACCAAGCGTTAATTCATCAAGGGTGCAGTTTTGGTGTGGCTGCCTCACCTAGGCAAGCCGCAAATTTTGGCACAAAAATCAAGGCAATCCGTCCACAGGTTTGACCAGTGTTGATGGCCCTAGTTTTGGGCAGCAAGTTGACTTTAGTCAACAGCAGTTTGACTATGTTTTTGGGGCTGTTCAAGGACTGTTTCTTCAGGTTGTTCAAGGGCTAGTTGAATGGAAATTGACCAAGCACATTGGAGGTCAATTTCAATTCGTTTGACCAAGTTTGACTTTGTTGATCTAGGGTTTGCTGCTTCTGATATAAAATTACAGAATTCTGATTTTGTACTATTTTTCTCCGCTGAAATATTGAAGATAAAAGAAGATTTGATCAAAGGGTTTCCCCGCATTGGGGTTTGTCCCTGGCTAGCCGCCACATCTTGTGTCTTTTGTCTTGGCTTGTTTTTTGTTGATTGTTTAATGTTCTATCTGCACTTTAATTAATGTATATGTGATTGCTAATCTGTGGCTAATAAGAAGAAAAGAAGTAAACTGCTCTAAGCATAGAACATACTATAATTTAACAGGTATGCATGTTGCCATTGATGGCAAAGGAACAACAGGAGAATTAAGGTATGTTTGATGCTTGTGAGCAGCAAAGTAGAACAGATAATGTAAGCATCATTATCGAAATTAATCATTATCATTTAATGAAATTACTTAACGCAAGCAATATCGAAATTAATCCCCAAAGAAGGCAGTACAGTGTTCATTTCGGGTCAGCACTCTATTATAGTGCTAAATGTCTCGCACAAGATTTTAACGACGGTGCTGGCAAAGAGAGTTGAAACTGATCCTATCTCACAATCTGCAAAATGGAACAAACTTGAAAATGGGGCAAACCAGTATCACTGAGGGAAGATGTACCCTTTAGAATGGGGAGGTAATACAGAAAGGCATTCGATGGTCCTCTGCAATAGGTCAATACACTGTTTATCAAAATGCATTTTAAATGTATATGACACAATTAAGTGACCTTTTTATTTTAGAAATGTTGTCAACACTGGGTTTTGGAGGCTATGTTATTAGTGTTGTCAACACATTGTCCTCCAACACAGAAGTATGTATCACCATCAATGGAGTTTGATCAAAGAGGATATTCGCCTGTTTCAATCAATCAGATAAGGTTGTTCACTGGCTGAAGCTCTCAATGTTCTATCTGGAGACTCCACAATCTAATTGCAGAAAGGTGATGGAGGGTAAAATGAAGGGATTTATTCTGCCAACTGAGAATGGTCAGAAGTTTGTCAGTGTGTTTATCTTACTATCTTGTAGTTGTAAGTTGTCTTTCATTTATGAATTATGAATCATGATTTATGTGACCACTGACATGTATTTAAATTTTGTATGTACTATGCATGTTATAGATGAAGATCTATATTTGAAATCAATGAATTTGTATCATTAATTAGAATTTGTGTAAGAAATATCTAACTTTTTAATTATATATATATATATATATATATATTATATATATATATATTTTTTAAATTTATATATATTTTTCTAATAAAATAATATATAACGAATCCTATGTGTCCTGTTCTGGGGGGTCAACATGTTTGAATCCGACACTCGAATCCCTGAATCCTACGAATCCCGAATCCCCGTGTTAGGTGACTTAGGAGACAAGACACCAAGATTTAGGCTCACAGCGAAGGCATGCAAATGTGCCTCATTGCATCTTGTTAGTTAAATTCCATGCAAATGTGCCTAATCTGTGGCTAATAAGAAGAAAAGAAGTAAACTGCTCTAAGCATAGAACATACCATAATTTACAGGTATGCATGTTATCATTGATGGCAAAGGAACAACAGGAGAAGTAAGGTATGTCTGATGCTTGTGAGCAGCAACGTAGAACAGATAATGTTGCAGAGACTATTATGTAACAAAGATCAATTGAAGAGGTACAAGGCAAGGCTTGTTATTGGACTGTTTGCATATGCTTATGATATTATGTTACTATATTGTTGATCACTGTTATGCTTGATGGAAAAGTATGTTGCAAGGTATGTTGCAGGCTATGTTAATCAGATTGTTGAGCTTGTGATCTTGAGTTATGCCTGTGATGCTTGGAGATGTTGATGAGTTGGTGACGAATGTTGGTTTGCTTAATGTTGCTATATGCATATGATGGTTGAGCTGAGATGTTGTGGTGCAAGACAAAGGCAAAGGTACAAGGCAAAAACAAAGGAAAATGCATGAAGAATGTTGTTATGCTTGTAATGTTGTGATGTGTTATAGTAGTTGTTATATTACTAATGTAAGTTATGAAGGCTATAGCTGCTATGCTTGTTGATCTAACCATTACAGGTGGTTGAAAATAATATTTGGTGAAGCATTTATTTATTTTAATATTCATGATCTCTAAAGGTGTAAAATGAATGAGCAAGAGACAAGCCTTTTCACTTCATATTCATGTTTGGAATACCAACGGCCATCAAAACTTGTTTATAAAAATGTGTGAGGTTGCAAAGCTATATGGTTAGAGAATGTGAGAACTGATTGTAGAATTGCTCATTAATTACCAGTACAAATAGAGAGAAGATGTGAAGCAAATTTTAGGAGAAGGAACTGAGACAGAAATGGAGGTATGCAGAGTTATAGACTAGGTAAACCAGCATGTTATTTTCGGTATGTATTAGGGGATTGTAGTCTCCTTTCAACTTGTAGGTTGATAAAGCACAGGTTGTAGCATGTTGAGATAGGAGCTTCTGTGGGTTGAAGCCTGCAGAAAATATATGGGAGTTAGAGTTTCCTTGTAAGTTGTAGCTTGCAGAAAAATCAAGGTAGCAACCTCCTGTAGGTTGGAGCCTACAGAAAATCAGATGTAATAAGGGAATAGGAGCTTTCCTTTGCATCACAACAATAATAAAGTCATGGTTTTCTCCCTTTATGGGTTTCCACTTATTTTTGGTGTTCATATGTGATGTTTTGATGTGCTGATGCAATGTTTTGGTTCACATATTTCTTGTTGTTCAAATATTAAATCCGTTGTTCATAATGTATTAAATTGGTCATTTAATCAGTTAAAAAATAAATAAATTTAAGCGCATGCCAAGGTTTCGTGTGGGTTGTGTTTTGTAGGAAACAACACCCGGGAATTAGAGTCAATTTGATGCTTTTGGATGGCAAACTTTGCAGTTTTTGTGCTTTTGAGTGGTGGAAATTGCCGCAGAAATAGAAAGTTGAGTATAAGAAATTAATGGTTGAATAATTGCAGAGTTTATAGAGTCACTTACCATTACGCTAGCGAGGTCGTCTCTTTGGTCCGATGACATGAATTTGATAGTTGGAGGGTGATTTAATGTGCTTGTCTATTTCTTGTGTTTCTCAAAAAGTGGCTCATGAGGAAGGTCTAAGAAAATTCCGGCTGATTGAAGGCTATTCTAGCGTTGGCAATAGTATATAGGAAAACTCGATGGAAGGAAGAGGCCATCTGCACTTAATGCTCACTATAAGTGTTAAAGTTAAGTTCTCAAGCCAACAAGGATACCAAGAAGACGATATCTGTCTTTTGAATGATGCTATTTTGTTGTTCGACAGGTGTCTTATCACAACAAAATTTGATTGTTAGCAATGAGTTAATTGTACTCTCCTTAAGTTTGCTTCTGCTAGAATAGTTTTTCAAAATTTGATGGTTACTTCTATTGATATAAACAATTACTTCATTATCCTTTCATCAGTAAGTAGATATACACGAAAAACTTCAACCAATGATTCTTCAACAAGGGCAGTAAACAGAGATCACAATGAACAGTAGATAATAAGAGACAAGACACCAAGATTTAGGCTCACAGAGAGGGCAATACCCCCTCAGGGGAAAACCCAAAAACTTTCCTAATGAGAGAGAGATTCTGTCCATCAATAGTACATTAAATGTTCCTTCAAAGTACCTATCAAAGTCCTAATCAAAATTGAGAGAGATGTTACTTCTGTTCAATAGACTGATCTGCACAAGGAGGCCGAAATTATGCCTGAGGTAACTGCAACAGGGGCCGAAGTCTTCACTGTAATACCCAACAAACTGAGGAGAAGAAAAGTCAAGCAAATTCTCGGTCAACTTCAGATATATGTCACAAGAGAGAGCGAACTTGATTCTGCACTTTTCGGACCAAATAGAAGTGTCAAAAACAAAGGTAACAAATTATCTTTGTCACTGTAGCACAAGCCCTTTTTGACCAATCAAACAATAGTCAAAAGTATACTTGAAATCTTCTTCGACCCCTGAAAGGAAGGCCGAATTCACGTGTAAATGCAGACCAATTTATTGAACTTTTGATGATCCAAAATGAGACTGATCGATGCCCTATTTATAGTGGTCGTGTGAGGGCTAATTAGCCCTAATAGGCCCGACTTGTCACCCATCAAATGAGCTGACTTGAGAGGCTAGTTATGAGTCGACTTGTGGTGACAAAATATTAAATTCTCCTTTATAATTTGATGAAATGCTGACCATAGCTACTACATATTTCAACACTACATATCATGCATTAGTGTTTGAACAGCCCGAAGGGTGAACACATCTGTGACATTCCCTTCCTGGACTGAATTTCCTAGTGATTAAGAGAAGAGTTCCAATGCCAACTATCATGGATATTGAGAAGGTTTTCGATTGGGCAGAACAATTCTCCACGAAATCTGTAAAAACTTTGGGTTATTGTTGTGCGTTATATATATGTTGGTTGTATTTATTGTTATATGCCATGTTATTGTTTCTGAGTTGATGGGCAATATTCATTTTATTTAGCCATATCTTCCACATTCCCTAAACCTTGTGGTCACAAAGAAACCACGCAGGGAAATGTTTCAGTGGGATCACCAGCGATATGTGCAATGAGACTCATAATAGATTCGAATTCCATGGAAAAGGGCATCACGGGAATGTTTCAATCAATTTTAATGGTTTGTTTTGTTTTGAGTTTCATTCGTCGTGGAACTATGAATCCAAAAATTTCAAGTATAGAGCGAAAAATCCTCACACTAGGTAGTGACCATCTTCAGAATGGAATTTTACAACTTTCAAGAAGGGTTATTATTTCTTGGATAGCATGTAACATGTGACTTATCTTTCAAAGAGATTTTGGATTATCTTTGAAAGCGGCCCATTGGCCTGTAGGGCATATTGTAAGTATGTGTCGTAAGGATTATACTTCCCTTGCAAGTTTTGTGCTCAATTCGTGGTATTCACAAAGAAAGGTAAAGGAGGAGATGCCTACTCATATTCCAAGGGCTTGGATGCCAAAGGTCTATTGAAGTTTCAAATTCCAATCCATTGTTCATTTTGGACTAGCATATAGGGCAGTGGTAATTCTACGGAGAAATTGCATTATCAGCCTGAAAAATGGATGGAGGTTGTTGCAAATGTAGACGTTGGAGATACAAATTATGTAACATGAACAGAACAGTGTGATGATTGAGAAGAATTTCTCTTTGATCTAGTAGAGGGTTCTGTTGTTTCATCGTTTAGAAGCTCGTACATTAGTGGTAACAAGAGTATGGAATCATCCAAAGGAAAGTTGCATGATCACATCCTTTGTTGATAGCATAGTTAGTGTTTGAAAGAATTGATGGTTGTTATTTTTTCTTTGCCTTGCTCTTTGCTTGCTTGCTTGAACATGTTCATTTCTTCAATATGAAGAAAGGTATAGAGACAGCAGTTATCTCATATTTCTAAAAGATTTGATCAGAGGAGGGCTATAATGATGTCAATGACTAAAATTCAAATCAGAAATGTATAATGCATGGATGCATTTTATTTGCTAAATTCATTTGTCAGATGCCTTTATGGGTAAGATTTATTTCAAATGGAAGACTTTGATGCTTACTTTCTCAGGATTTCCTAAACCTTTTGGAGCTTAACCATGTAATCTAATAGTAGCTTGTTCCAAAGTTGATAATGAATTTGTACTAAAGGAGTAGAGGATTTATGTAATCAATGGATATCCCCTTGATATCTTGCATTGACGATCCAAGTGGATATTGGTGGCCACCCACCTATTCCACTTGGACCCCCAGCTGGTTTCATCAGTTTCTTTGATTATAACACAATTTATTATTTTTAGCAGTTTTTTGGGTCTTGAACTTCCGGAGTTGTTTTGACCCCCTCACCGGCCTTTTTTTGAGATCCACAACAAAGCAATAGCGTATGGCTACCGCAAATGTTGTAGTACTCGGAGAGACCTTTCTAACAAGGTATTGTACGTGCCAAACAGAGATCATATGACCATGTTATGACCCCAGGAAGTTGGTTGTCCAACTAACCCCAACGAGGCCCACAAACTCTTAATGTTCCATCTCCTTGAGTTAGGGTTTTGGTTGTTTAAGGTTTCCCTTTGTTGTTCAATAATAAAAAGGCTCGTGAGCCTCATTGTAACACAATTCAGAGGCATGTAGTTGCCACATCTCTTCTCAGAGATAAGCTACCATCGCCCGAGCTAGTTTATTTCCATTCTGTATGTAAACATCTTTCAGTTCTTCGATATTAATGAAATGAAGATTTGTTTCTGCTGCATCTTTGTGTTTATGTTTATATTTGTATTATGTTTCGTTCCTGCGTAAGTCTGAATCAGTGGTATCACAACGGTCTGCCCTTTCTCGGTTTTTCTGTGCATGTCGCCAATGAGGTCAGGGTATAAAGAGTTGGGACTTGAACTAGTTGAGCCTTTGCAAGACCCACCCCGCAAACACCGATAACCTCCCATGGCGGAAGAAAAGAAAGATGAGGGAGCAAGAGACCCTATCAAACCGTTGCTCAAAGAAGCCCTCAAGTGACAGAGGAACGAAATGATGGATAACTTTGCCTAGATCCTTCAACGGATGCTAATCAGCGACGCATCTTCATCCAGCAATCACTTTGGAGGCGTTGGCCCCCTCAAGGTACAAGTTAACTACGATATCCCTATATTCGAAGGTCAAATAGATGCAGATATTGTAGATAAATGGCTAAATCTGTTGGAAGGTTATTTTTCAGTCCATAATTTCTCCGATGGGGCGAAGATTACTTTTGCACTGCTTAAAGTCGCCCCCCATGAGAAGGATTGGTGGGAAACTTACTGTGAGAGATGAGCTGAGGAACCCTCTCTATTTTCAGTCGTACGCTCTTGGAACTCTTTCCAAGATGTTATCAAGGAAGAATATTACCCTATTGGGAGCTATGACAACAAGTAAATGCAATGGACTATGCTAAAACAACAAAGGGATCAAGATGTTCATGAGCCAACGAATATTTTCCATACCCTGTGCACAAAGTTGGGTATCAAAGATTCTGAGAAACATCTGGTGCTCAAGTACCGCAGTTGTTTGCACAAATAAATTCAGGAGGAAATGTAGTGTATGGACATCTCCTCGCTTGGTGCAGCATATCAAGATTGAGCAAAAATTCAAGCAGAAGAGGTGAGACTTTGGATTTGTAAACCCAAAGCAGAGCAAAGGCGCCCCCAAGCCATAGAGCAAAGGTCGCAACCCCCCAGGATAACTCCTCGAAGCCACAAGCCAAGAATAATGAGAAGGCAAAGGACACTAGCAAGTGGTGTGAGTTCCATAAAACTTCCACTCACAATACGAACGAATGTCACGCAAAGCAGGTGTTGGTGGCCGAGCTAAAAGACTCTGAGACGGATGCATGCTCTGATTCTAATCCGAAACCCAACAAGGGAACCAATGAGTGAAAGCAGATCATTGACGTAGAGCCCACTACAATGGTAGCCACCACCAAGCTCCAAAAGGAAAAACCTAAGGATCCAAAGGAGGGGGAGCACCTCTTCCACTTGCAGATGTGGGTAAAGGGTTCGTTGATGCAATTCATCGTTGACAATGGGACCCAGAAGAACCTGATCTTAGCTGAGGTCATTAAGAGATTGAAGCTGCCAACAACACTGCACCCACTGTTGTACACCATCGGGTGGCTCCACCAAGGGCGAGATCTTTGTGTCCATCAACAGTGTCGCCTGCCTTATAGCATCAAGCCCTATACAAATGAGGTATTGTGCGATGTTGCCCCTCTCAAAGTGTGTGATGTTTTATTAGCTCATTCATACCTATGGAAGCGTCATGATGTATATGAATCCAGGCCTCATTCTGTTTTATTACTTTGGGTCAGAAATTATATAGGATACCAAAGGTAGCGTCGCCTATCGCCTTTACCCTGATCTCTACTAATGCAATAAGATCATTTCCCAAACCAGGAAATTTGTCTTCTTTATTATTCGCCCTCAGAGTAAGAAGAAGATTGTGGCCACATCCACAGCCTCCAAACAGGGCTCCTCCGCACGGCAGCAACATATGGACAAGATCGTGGAGGAGTACAGGACATCTTCACCTCACCCATTGGGGATACCCCTACACTTCCAGGTCAAGCACTCCATTGATCTGACCTCGGGCAAGTCGCTACCCAATGGACTTATCTACCGACGCTCTTTTCTGGAGAACGATGAAATCAAGAGGCAGATTCAGAAGCCATTACAGAAAGGGCACATCAGGCTAAGTTCATCACCCTATGGGAGCCCAATCGTGTTGGTACAAAAGAGGGAGGAACCTGGAGGCTCTATATTGACTATTAGGCGCTAAATAAGATCATTGTCCGGAATAGGTATCCAATCCCACAGATTGACGACCTTTTGAACCAGCTCAATGGGGCCAAATATTTCAACAAGATTAACTTGAAGTCTGGTTATCGCCAGGTGCCAATTGAACCCTCCAATGTGTGGAAGACTGCATTCAAATCCAAGGAGGGCCTTTTCAAATGGTTGGTCATGCCTTTCGAGTTGACAAATGCCCCAACAACCTTCATGAGGCTAATGGATGACATCTTGAGGCCCTTCACTAACTTGTTTGTGGTAGTGTATTTGGATGACATCCTTATCTTCAACTAGAGTTGAAAAGAGCACCTACACCATATTCGACAAGTCCTCCAAACCCTGCGACAACACAAGTTGTGTGCCAATTTGGAGAAGTGCACTTTGGTATGACCCATGGGTACATCATTGATAAGCGGGGTGTGCATTTGGACCCAGCCAAGATACAAGTTATTCAGGATTGGCTAGCCCCAACCACTCTAACAGACCTCCGCAACTTTCTAAGTCTTGCCAATTTCTATCAAAAGTTCGTGTTGGCATTCTCTCATATCACTTGGCCTTTGAGTCAAGTAACCAAGGGTGGAGCGAAAGCAAAGTTTTTTGGTTTGAATCCCAACAAAAGGCATTTGTCGAGTTGAAGAATTGCCTATGCTCTGCATCAGTGCACACATTACCAAACCTGCAGAAACCATTTGAAATTGAGACAGATGCCTCCGACTATGCTATTGGTGCAGTTCTAACCTAGCAGGGGCATTTGGTGGCATATCACAGTGAGACACTTTCAGATGCAGTCTGAAAGTATCCCAACCTATGACAAAGAGATGTATTCCATTGTGCAAGTTTGTTGACAATGGAAGCATTACATTCTTGGGAAGGAAACAGTCATCCACACAGACCACCAACCCCTTCAATTCATACAGACACAAGTTGTTGAACATGGTCCACATGTCTGCGACAGTTCCATTTCAACATTAAGTACAAGAAGGGTAGCACCAATAATATGGTGCATACTGCCTCAACCAACTATCAGTTATGGCATTGACCATTGTGCTCAACTCTTATGGACACGAGACTTCGAGATGGTTGCACCTTTAAAAGAGTGATCCAGAATTCCGCACCACAAAACAAATGCTCCTGGAAGGCAAGCAAGTTTCAGACTTTCACCTTCGGGACACACTGTTATGTCGACTAGGACACCTCTATGCTCCTTCAAGTGAGCGTGCCAAGATGATTTGGGAGGCGCACTACAATTGGGTTGCTGGACATTTTGGGGTAGAAAAAAGCAGTAGCAGTGGCAGTGGTGCAAAAGTATTTTTATTGGTCGAACCTTCGAAGGATGTTGGGAAGTACATCAAATCCTACACTGCCTGCACCATTGCCCAACCTACAATCAAGAAGCAAGGCCTATATACTCCTCTACCTACTCCTAACCGGCCCTGGGAATCCATCTCCATGGATTATATGTCGAGCCTTCCTTCTACCAAGCATGGCAACGACTGTGTTTTCATGGTCATCGATAGATTCTCTAAAATGGTCATTATGGTGGCCTGCAAGAAGAGTATCACAACAAAAGCCACTAGTATGGGTACACTTTGGGATCCCACAGTCCATTATCTCAGATCGAGACAACAGGTTCCTAAGTACAGTTTGATCAAGCCTCTGGTCATTGTTGGATACCAAGCTCACTAAGTCCACAGCCTTCAACCCCCAAACTGATGGCCAAACAGAGGTTTTCAACAAGATGATCGTGCACATCCTGTGCATGTACAACTTGAAGCATCCACGCACATGGGCCAAAAGCGTCCCCTATGTCCAGTACAGCTACAACAGAGCTCTCCATAGCTCAATTGGCCACAGCCCCTTTCAGGTGGGGTTGGGATTCCAACCACTATGTCCCATTAATGTTGCCATAGCACTTGCAGCTACTCAAGCAGATTCGGCTCATGTCTAGTCTAATGCTGACAGAGCTACCAGCTTCATTGAATGCATTTAGCACATCCGCCAACAGGTCCATGACATATTAGACAGAGCAAATGCTAAGTACAAACAACATCAAGATCAGCATCGAGTGTCACACAAGTTCCAGGTGGGCAACAAAGTTTGGTTACATTTGCAGAAGGAGCGCCTCGTTGGGGCCCACCGCAAGCTTCACCCGCTCCGATATGGACCTTACATCACCACTAAGGTTGTAGGAGACAAGTCTTTCAAGTTGAGCATTCCACCTTTCCTTAGCCTGCACCTAGTATTCAATGCAGACCGGATGCAACCATACTTTCCCCCATTATTGGACACATCAGACATTGTTGAGGAGCTGACATCAATAGAGCTCAACCCAAGCTATATCAAACAGGCCACGACTGATAGGATCATGGACACACAAATCAAGAACACTCACCCAATGTTTTAAAAAACGGTCGAATTGAATCCGAAACAGCTGAGTTGATCCGAGTCGTTGGGATTTTTTGTGAACCAGCAGAAAAAACGGAACAGGAGGTCGAGTCATGACTGACTCGGCTGAGTTATTACATGACTCAGTCGAGTCAGTCATGACTCGGCCTCCTATTCCGTTTTTTCTGTCGGGTCACAAAAAATCCCAACGACTCGGATCAACTCAACCGTTTCGGATTCAATTCGGCCGTTTTTTAAAACATTGGGCGAGTGTTCTTGATTTGTGTCCATGATCCTATCAGTCGTGGCCTGATTACATGACTCAGCCGAGTCGGTCATGACTCGGTCAACCCGGCCGGTTCTGCAATAACTCGACCGAGTCAATGAATACGGCCTGTAACCCCAAAAAAAATGAGATTTTTCATATTTTTTTTTAAATTAATTGTTAGCTGAGTGTTGGGGACTCCAAGGTGTTTTCTAAATTAGTTAAATGCAATGTTGTTAAAAGCGCGAGCGGGATTAATCGCGTGGGGAATGAGCGGAAAAGAGCGGAAAAATCGGAAAAAAAAAAGGCGGAAAAAAGCGGGAAAAAATCGTTTGGTACAAAAATATTCATTTTTTCATTTTTTTTCAATTTTTCATTAAAAATCGCGCTGCCTCGCCAACCCGAGCTTTTTTCCCAAAAAAGCGGGCTTTTTCGAAAAAAGCGTGCTTTTTTGAAAAAAGCGGGCAAAAAAGCACGCTTTTTCCCCCAAAAAAGCGGCAAAAAAATTTTATCCCGCTTTTTTCCTGTAAAAAGCGCGATTAAATCGGCCTAGGGAAAAACTCGCGATTTTTTGAAAAAAGTGCGATTTAATCGCGCTTTTAACAACACTGGTTAAATGTTATTTGGGGTCCATTCCCCTCTCCTAGTATTAATATGCTATTCAAATTTCATGGTAATATTAAATTCTTAAAGTAAAAGTGACATTCTCCTTAATCTTCATTTTCATCATTTTACTTAAATTTTTAACATCACCATGAAATGACTCAGGATGTTTGAGAGTGGTTCCGGCCTCATTGGATTTCATATAGAGAAAGTAGAATTTTAGATTTCATTCAAAATCCAGCAGACTTATCAGTTTTAAAGGATTTCAAAATTAGAGGATTGCAATGTTTCCATTGAATTTTGTCATGTAGTAGGGTATGGAACTCGTATTTAATCAAAATCACCAATCCCTCTATGTACCTTGATGTTAGTGACATTAGTTATCGAACTCCTCTGGGATTCGCTCCCAAACCAAGAGCTTCTAAAAATGTCGCTCCTGCCCCCAAGTAACACTGAGCCAGATGATGTTGGCAACTCTAGCAGTAGCCAGTAGTATTGGTCACAGACTTTTGTTGTAGAGGCCATTTATAGCCTCCTTGGTTATGTGTTTTTGTTTTGATCTCTTATATCATCATCGATGTATGTATTGGACAGTGCACTGGGTTGCCATTTTGATATAATGGATATATTCATGAGCCTACTTTGATCATATGTTGTCTTCCATCTATATTCTAATGTTGTGTGTTTGGAAACATGAATGAAAATCTTTAAAATTATGTGTTTTTATAAAAAAAAAATATTTAATGTATTTTTTACAATGACCGAGTCGTTAAAATCGAGTCGGTCCAGTCGATACCGAGTCGGAGTCGACCCTCGGTCGAGTCGGAGTCGGAGTCGGCGTTTTAAAACATTGCACTCGCCAGCAGAGGATTCAGTTATATCGAGTTGTCAACGCAGGTCGACTCCTTCACTAGGACAAGTGGCTCACCAAAGGCCATGTTCAACAGAAATTTCCTCACCTCATAGAGGCTCTGAATGCATTGCTTCCTAAGGGGGAAGCACTGATCCAGATTGGATATTGGTGGCCACCCACTTATTCCACCTAGACCTCCAGCTGGTTTCATCAGTTTCCTTGATTACAGCACAATTTACTATTTTTAGCAATTTTTCGGGTCTTGAACTTCCAGAGTTGTTTTGACCCCCTAAACGTTGGTTATTTAGGTCTGTAGCAGGCTCGCAGTCGCAGGCATGGTCTTGTCGCAAATGTTGTAGTACTCGGAGAGACCTTTCTAACAAGGTATTATACGCACCAAACGGAGATTATATGACCAAGTTACAACCCGAGAAAGTTGGTTATCCAACTAACCCCAATGAGTCCCACAAACTCTTGTTGTTCCATCTCCTAGGGTTAGGGTTTTGGTTTTTTTGGGTTTCCCTTTGTTGTTCAATAATAAAAAGGCCTGTTAGCCTCATTGTAACACAATTCAGAGGCATGTAGCAACCACATCTCTTCTCAGAGATAAGCTACCATACCCTGAACTAGTTTATTTCCATTTTATATGTTAGCATTTTTCAGTTCTTTTATTCATGAAATGAAAATTTGTTTCTGTGGCATCTCTGTGTTCATATTTATATCTATATTCCATTTCGCTCCTACATAAGTCTAGATGAGTTGAGAACCAGACCCCTTGCCATTGATGTCAAAGGAGGAGGTAAGTTGAAAAGAAATGCTTCTAAGAACAAAAGGGGGAGGATCATTATGTTGCCATCATGCCAAAAGGGGGGGGGGAGGGGGCCAGGGGGGGTTGTTGGCATTGTTGTCATTGATGACAAAGGAACAGTAGGAGCAGCAAGGTTTGTTTAGTATACATAATGACTCGATATGCTTGAGATGAAGGTGATGGCAAAGGAACATCATGAGCAGCAAGAGGTATGCATGTTGACATTGATGGCAAAGGAACAACAAGAGCAGCAAGGGATGTTTGATGCTTGTGAGTAGCAAAGTTGTTAAATTATGGTATGTTCTATGCTTAGAGCAATTTACTTCAATTCTTCTTATTAACCCAATGTCAATTCTCAGTATAGCAATCACACTAACATATAAGTAAAATGTTGATAGAACATAAATAAAATCGACAAAAGACAAACCAAGACAAGAGACACAAGATGTGGCGGCTAGCCAGGGACAAACCCCAATGCGGGGAAACTCTTTGATCAATTCTTTTATATTCTTCAATAATTCAGCAGAGAGAGAGAGAGATAGTACAATATCACAAATCTGTGATTTATAACAGCAGCAGCATAAATCAAATCAGCAAGGTCAAAGCTGGTCAAACAACTCACCAATGACCTTAAGATATCCTAGGAGAACTCGGCCTCCAACAGCAAGTATGTGCAGCCCATAACAGTCAAAGAAAGATGGTCGAATCAGCAATGAATGCTATAGCAAACTGCAGCCGGCCCTAACCAGTCAACGCTGTCCCAAATCAGCTCTCCAAATGTCAACACAGCACTTCGTCTAGCCTAGGAGAGGCTGCCCATGCAAAGCCGCAATGAAAGAAGGTAAGATGTTGGTCAAAGCAGGCCTAAATCACACCAAACAAGATGGTTGTACCTACATGCGTCCTCGTTGCCTTAGTTGCATCCTCACAATGATGCCCTAGTTGCGTCCTCTTTTCCCACATGTGAGAGTCTTCTTTCTCCTTCATATACCCAAGAGACAAGGAGAGAGAAGAGATGTGAGGATGAGAGTGAGTGAAATGAGACACAATGTCTCCTCCTTTTATATGCAACATTGAGGTTAATTGGAGGTGTGTAACACAATTTAACTTGCTAGCTGACCTTGACAAATTGTCAAGAAAAATAAATAAATTCATATCCCCATGAATACATGTCGGAATCGGACGATCGTTAGATCAATCCTACACCTCTCGACAAGAGGAATCCAAAAAAAAATATCAGCTGCCATAAACAAAATGACCCCCATGGAGTTTGGCCCTAGTTGCCAATTTTAACAAAGGTAGAACAGACAATGTTGCAGAGACTATTATGTAACAAAGATCAATTGAAGAGGTGCAAGGCAAGGCTTGTTACTGGACTGCTTGCATATGCTTAGGATATTACGTTATGATATTGTTGATCATTGTTATGCTTGATGGAAAAGTATGTTGCAAGGTATCTTGCAGGCTATGTTCATCACATTGTTGAGCTTGTGATTTTGAGTAATGCTTGTGATGCTTGGAGATGTTGATGAGTTGGTAACGAATGTTGGTTTGCTTAATGTTGTTATATGCATATGATGGTTGAGCTGAGATGCTGTGATGCAATTCAAAGTCAAAGGCAAAGGCAAAGATGCAAATCAAAGGCAAAGGCAGAGATGCAAGGCAAAAGGCAAAGGTATAAGGCAAAGACAAATAAAAATGCATGAAGCATGCTGTTATGCTTGTAAGTTGTGATGTGTTATAGTTGTTGATATATTACTAATGTATGTTGCAAAGACTATGGCTGTTATGCTTGTTGATCTAATCGTTACAGGTGGCTGAAAATAATATTTGGTGAAGCATTTATTTATTTTAATATTCAAAATCTCAAAAGGTGTGAAACAAATGAGTGGAATGCTAAGAGATAAGTCTTTTCACATCATATTCATGTTTGGAATACCAACAACCATCAAAACTTGTTTATAAAAATGTGTGAAGTTGTTGCAAGGCTATATGCTTAGAGAATGAGTGAATGTGAGAGTTGATTGTAGAGATGCTCATTAATTACCTAGTACACATAGAGAGCAGATGTGAAGCAAACCTGAGGAGAGGAAGGGGCTGAGAGAGAAATTGAGGTATGCAAAGTTATAGACCAGGTAAACCAGCATGTTATTTTATGTATGTATTAGCATGTTGAGGTAGAAGCCTCCTGTGGGTTGGAGCCTGCAGAGAATATATGGAAGTTGGAACTTCCTTGTAAGCTGTAGTTTGCAGAAAAATTGAGGTAGCAGCCTCCTGTAGGTTGAAGCCTACAAAAAATCAGATGTAACAAGGGCATAGAAGCTTGCCTTCGTATCACGATTCACAACAATAACAACGTCATGGTTTTCTTTCTTTATGGCTTTCCACTTATTTCTGGTGTTCATATGTGATGCTTTTATCTGCTGATGTGATGTTTTGGTTCATATATTTCTTGTTGTTCAAGTATTTAATATGTTGTTCATAAAGTATTAAATTGCTCGTTTAATTAGTTAAAAGATAAGGAAATCTAAGGTCCATGAATGTACTAAACTGATTCACCCGCCCCCCTCTGCCCCCTCTAAGTTTAATCAAGTTTTCATCACAAGCCACATTGGTACTATTATGAAAATGTTGACTATGATTTCCTTCCATGAATAAAGTCAATTTGTACTAAAGGACCCCTAGGAACCAATGGAAACTACTTATCATCTCATGTGTAATTAATGACAACTTATGAAACAACATGAGGTGGAGATTCCACAACTTCTAGAAACCATAATATAGATCATCATATTGCTTATAAGCATATTTTCAGTATTCTATTACTTGAAAGAGGAGGCATGTATTTTCATCATGCTTCAGACCCAAATCAAATTATTCTTAATGGTAACTTCAACACCCCTAAATTATATGACTATATGAAAAAAGAATGCAACAAATTACTGCAAATTTACTACAAGGAAGTTAAATGGAAAATTCCATTCAGGTACCTAACTTCAACACCACTAAATTATATAACTATATGAAAAAAGAATGCAACAAATTATTGCAAATTTTCTACAAGTAAGTTAAATGGAAGATTACATTCAGGTACCTAAACACTTATAGGTGAAGATTAGCAATAGGGAATATAATATACAAGGATATCTGATGTGCAAGAGCTAAATGTTGTGGAAATATAATTAACTGAACCTTAGAAATCTTGGCATAACATTATGAGGGATTAAATAGCACCTTAATAAGGCACAATAGTAACTATATTTTTACTAAACAAGGCTAATTAACTCTAATAATTAAGGATTACCCTCTTACTTGAACCTTAATACCCCTAATATAGATTTAAACACTCTTAAATAGGGTCTAAGTAGGATGCATCCTTGTATCTATCCTCAATAAACTTAATTCAGCAAATGAATCTCTTACGAAGGGAGATGACTATACATGTGGTGTCCCTCTTATAGGTTATATTCGCCTATTCGTACTAAGGTCGCAAGCATTCATGTACTAATAATCAGCGTTATGAAACTTCAAGATAATGCAAAGTAGATGTGGTATTGATGTATAAGCCTATTTCATTCAGTATGAAAACCATATTTGCAAGCTCTGAGAACTTGGATTGCCCATGTAGTAGATATGCACTATTAAAGGTAGTCACAAGCATTGTTCCAAATAGGACCAAATTTATTCAACATCGGACCATGGCTTACACGAGGATGCATTTTGTAGGGTCTAGTGCACACCACCCTCATCCCCTATGCCCCCGAGATAAGGGGGTGCTTTGCAAAATGTTTCACCATAAGGGGGTGCTTTGCAAAATGTTTCACCATGCACCCCTTTTGCAAAATTCCAAAAAATGCATTTTGAAGCATTTCATCAAGTTGCATGACATGTTTCACAAAAATAGGGGTTTATGGGCACCCCTTCTTGAAAAGCGAGGTGATTTCAAATTCACATAAAGGGGGACTTCTACACACGACACCCCTAGTTTACTTTTCAAAAAGCGTAAAAACTTTAAAAACAACATAAAAAGGTTTTTAAAAAATTAGTAAACCACTAAAGCTAATTTACCTTTACCTATACATCTCTCTTATTTGACATTTAAAAGTCATTTAGAATTTGACATTGAAATGAAAGTGAACTACAATTTGCCTTGGTTACTCATGAGAGAGACTCTAAAATCATCGAAATCCAAGTTCACTGACATGAGATATGAATTTTCCTTTGTAGTTTTGGGTTTTCACAATAAGAGTTCAAGTCGGCCTAGGTGTTAAGAGGCCTAATGACAGGTTGTCAAGCCCTCTTAGATGATTCGTTGGAGCGACATGAGAAGATATAAATTAGAATCATGTGTGAGGCTATTTGACATCCAGCAAGTGCAAAATCTTCCTCAAGAAAGACCTTGCACACCTCAAGTTGAAGAATTGATTAGGAGCATAGGGGAGGACGAATTTATGTCTTTGTTTTTGGTATTGATTTTGGCAAAAGTTTAGAGGAGAGGCAGTCGAGTTTTTTGTGTAGCCTTCAGTGATAATGATGTCGAGTTCATGATCTTTGTTCTGAGGTAGAGAAGAATCCTACAAGGCTGAGATTTCTAGTTGTCTTACCTCAGATCTGAAGTGGATCAGGAGTCAAGGCCTGTAGGCAAACTTGTGTGAAACTAAGTCACAACAAGGATAGATGTAGGGCTCCTACACTTCGAGAAAATGCGAGTTAGCACGCCGAGTTAAGTCATGGAAGGAACAAGGTAAGGCATTGAAGGAAAAGAGGTTTGTTGGACGTGTTGAAGTAGCCACAATTTGAGGATTCAGATTCGTGGTTTCTTAGAGTTTCAAAGAGGGTCGAAGGCAAGAAAAGAAGGCAAAGAAGAGGTTGTGAAGGTTTGTGTGGTTGGAGAGTTGTTCTAGAGGAGCTAGAACAGCAGCCTCATCCAAGAAGCAAAACACATCAGCAGTTGCACATATACTAATGTCAAGAGGAGCAGCAGGAGGCTACAGGACAGCTTGGTCACCATCTTGAGTTAATGAGATTTGCTAGGAGGATGGTCTCCTAGAAGAGGACAATTTGGGAAGACTATTAGCAACCAAGAGTAAGGGTAACCATAGTGACTGGATGCCCTAACCAGTGAGCAGATGCTAAAACATGTATTGGACACTCGTGGTTTGATGGAGCGCAAAATGAGAGTGGACCAAGTGTGGCCCTAGATAAGGCAAAGTTGGATCAACCTAAAGAACAACTTGGGAGGATTATAGAGGCTTGCTTCAAGCCCAAAGAAACAAGTCTCTTGAAGGACTAAGGGATTGTTAGATATGGCAAAAGAAGAATCTCAAGGGTATGATCAACGAGCAGCAGAACAAGTAGCACTAGACTTGCCTTGTGGAGAAGGACATCTACAGCAGAAGTTGGGCAATCCTCCTAGCTCGTGTTCACTGTGGGAGAAGGACATCTTGCAGTGATAGGTGGCAGCGCTCCGTGCCCTATGTTAGTCTTCATTGGAGCAGCGTAGCAAGACTATAGTGGGAAGAAGTCCCTAAGTAGTTGAGGAGTAGCAGTGGGCAGATGACAGTTGTTCACAAACGGAGTTGTGAACAACTCAATAAGAGTCTCGATGTGTTGATGCGTTGAAGGAAGAACGATTAGCAAGAGAGCAAATTAGAACCGAGATTCAATGGCAAGATGGAATTGGTGCATTAACAGAGGCAGGTGCTGCAAATCGGGAGTTGAAGGGCTAGGCAGATGTGTACAAGGTACGAACAAGGAAGTGAGGAGCTCTACATCAGCGAGACGATCAATGTATCTTGTATATTAGTGGTCATTATGACAGACACCAAGCCCTAGTTGTTGTATTCTCGTACTATTGGATATTTGAGGGCCATTATCCCTAGTACAGTAGCCTCAGATTGTTGTATTATTCAATTGGATTAATATAACGAAGTTGGGTTGTAAAAAGTTGTGTATATTTTGTGCACTAGTAGATTTACTGTTGTTTATATTTCACTATGTAAAGTAGATTTCTTGTGATACTTCGATTGGAAGCGTAAGTGATTCTAAGATTCTAACCTAGACTCCAGTATCATAGAAAAAAATAGTACTCAGACTCTATTGAACTAAGTGCAATTGATCTCTAGTTCCTGTTGAACTAGGAAACAGTTGCTAACCCAATGTTGAAGACGCAACCTGAAGTACTCTTTCGAATTGTAGAGATCCCTGCCTAATATGCATCTGTGAAGCCCGCAAGCCTCACTCCATCAACCTGTCTGTACCATAATCCATGATCTATCGTGCCTCTAAGATACCTCAAAACATGCTTCGCAACAACCCAATGAGATTTGGTAGGATACATCATGAACTGGCTCAACTAGTTCATTGCAAAACATATGTGAGGTCGTGTGTTAACTAAGTACATCAACAACACAATGAATTGCATGTACAACCTGGCATCTACTTGCTTTGCTCTACTAGCATCCACCTTCCTCCAATTTGTGACTAGAGGAGTGATCAGGGGCCTGCAATCTTGCATATGAAACCTCTTAAGGATCTTTGTAGTGTACTGCGCCTACCCAAAGAAGATTTCCCCATCACCCTGCCATACCCCCAACCCAAGGAAATAGTGCATAAGCCCTATGTCTTTCATCTCAAACTCTCTTGCAAGATCTGCCTTGCAATCCTAAATCAAGTTGGCTGCTCCAGTCAAGAAAAGATCGTCAACATAGAGCACTAGAATGAGTGGAAGCCCTCCAACTGTGATGTAGTACAAGTTGGTCTCTGCCTCATTCTTAGTGAAGCCCAGTCCCTGAAGGTAGCTATCAATGCAAGTGTACCATGCTCTTGGAGCCTATTTGAGCCCATAAAGAGCTCTCTTCAGCAAACAGACATGGGTGTCTCTATTGAGGTCTCAAACCCCTTTGGATGCTCCATATAAATCTCTTCCCCTACCACCTCGTTGAGGAATGTTATCTTCAAGTCCATCTGGTGGATCTTCCACCCCATCTAAGCTGCAAGTGCTAAAATCTTTGATGCATGAATAACAAGCCACTAGGGCAAACGTCTCATCATAGTCGATGCCCTCAACCTGCGAGAAGCCCTTGGCTAGAAACTTGGCTTTGTACTTCTCCACACTCCCATTTGCGCCATGTTTCACCTTGTACACCTAGTGTGAACCTATTATTGATTTGCCTTCTAGCCATGGCACGATCTCCCAGACATTGTTCTTCATTATGGAGGAATATTCCTCCACCATGGCATCCCGCCAAACCTGCTGAGAGGTTGTCTCCTCATAATAAGAAGGCTTTGTGTAAATAACTCAATCATCAATGCCATATATTTGGTGTACCTCTATGGCTACTTGCTTTTCCTAAACATAGAGCTAGGAGTCTCAACTCGCTCATGGGCCTCCTGAATCAACCTCTCAGCTCACTTGGCTTTCTTCCTCCCTATGTTGGAAGTCACTGACTGAGTGGCTACCTCCACTTGTTTTGGTCTCTCCTCCTCATCCTGCAATGACTCCTTGTCATCCCGTCGTACGGCCTACTTGCCACCTGGCTAAGACTCGATCTGTGATACTGGTTGAGGCTCATGCTTGGGAGCGAGTAGCTCCTCCTCAAAGACTCCAACCTACTCTCGTTCCAAGGACTCCCTCAGAGCTTTATCCTCCTCAAACCTCACATCTTGCCTGATAATTGTCTTCTTGATTGATAGTATATACACCCTATACGCCTAAGATGTCTCACTGACAACTATAACCCACAAAAATTCCCTTTTTAGTTGTGGGTAAAGATTCTTCCCACTCTCTGTAGACACATGGAAATAAACTTTGCTACCAAAGATGCAAAAGTGAGAAACGTCAAGCTTCTTGCGTGTGAAATCCTCCTCCGATGTAACTCGTCCAAGCACCCTGTCTAGACTCTTGTTATACAAAATATTGCAATGTTGCATGCCTCTACCCACAAGAACACGAGTAGCCCCTAGTCATGCAACATGACCTTAGCCGCTCCAACTATGTTGCGGTTCTTCCTCTCAACCACCCCATTCTGCTGAGGTGTGGGGTGTTGTAAGCTCCCTCCTAATGCCTTCCTTGGCACACGCACCCCTGAAAGCATTCAAGACATATTCCCCACCATTATCACTCCTCAATGCTTTGATCTTCTTCCCGATCTGGTTTTCTACCAATGCTTTAAACTCCATTAACTTGGAGAATACATCCTCCTTCTAAAGAAGATCCATGTCTTCGAGGAATAGTCATCTATGAAGGTGACAAAGTACCTATGTCTCATGAGGGATGGAGAAGAGAAGGGCCCACATACATCTGAATGTACCAATACCAAAATCCCTTTGGCTCTATTGTCTCGGCCCTAAAAAGATGACTTGGCATAACTACCAAGTGTGCACCCCTTGCACACATCATGCTGGTCAAATGCGCATTGTGGTAGTCATGTGGCTAGCTGTTGAAGGATCTTCAGCACCCCATGATGCAAATGCCCCATGCGTTTGTGCCAAAGCTCCCCCACGTCTCTGCTCTGCGCACTCCCTGCCTTGCTACTCAAGGTTGTGCGTGTCTCAACTTGTAGATTGTAAAGATTCTTCATCCTCACACCAATTTGCTTCATGGATCCAGAAGCCAAGTCCTTGAGTTAAGCCTTACCTCTACTAAAAATGACATCATAGCCCTTGTCCTCTAGGGTAGAAATAGAACAAGGTGAACATAGATGACATCCCTGAGATTGAGAGAGCTACCAGACTCCCTCTCAAAACTGACAGGACCTACTCCCCTAGTCAAGTAATTACCATCATCTCCTAGTTCAATGTGAAACTGCATGTCCTTATCCTTCAGCTGGCTAAAATATTCCTTGTCCTCGATCATGTGGAAGCATACTCTAGAATCAGTGTACCTTACATTATTGTCTATTGAGCTTTCCATGCAAGCTATGAGCTTTCCATGCAAGCTATCAATGAGAAGACTTTCTTGCACTAAGAAGAAAACACATCTACTTCAATTGATGTGGCCACATGGTCCTTACCAAACCCCTTCTTCCGGTTAGGACACTTAGTGGCATAATGCCCGAATTGGTGGCAATGGAATGCTTAGATCTTTCTTCTTCTTCTCGCCCTTATGATTGGACTCGACCTTTCCTTAGCCCTTCTTGCCCTTGGCTTTGCTACCTTTTCCTACCAAGGTAAAGTTCTACTCGTCGTCTATCTTTGCTAAAACTCCAGCTCTCGTCCCCCTCTGAATTTCTTCTTGGACACAGTCTCCCCACAGCCTTTCCCAGTTGGGAAGATTCTCTCTGCCACTGACTGCATCTTGTAAATTCTCACAAGAATTATGAAGTCCCAATAGCGCAACACTTACAAGGTCTTTGTCTACTACAATTTCGCCCACTCCAGCTAGCTCATCCCAAACCTAAATGAACTTGGAAAGGTACATAATGATGGGCTCTCCTTTGCTCATCCAGATATTTCTTAGCTTGTCTTTCAAGGCAAGCTTCCTAGCATAACTAAATCCCTAATACAAATCAAAGATGACATTCCACATCTCGTTTGTTGTCATCTTCCCATGGAGATGAGGGATAATGTGGTCTTTTACCCCCTCAAGAATGATCGTCCTAGCCTTGGTGTCATTCTTGTTATGTTGAATCAACTGTTGGGGATCTGTGACCAGAGTTTGTGGGTTCTTCGCAAACTCTAGCACCCCATTATATTCCAACACTACTAAGATCCCCTCCCTCCATGAGTAGAGGTTAGAGGCTCCCTCTAAATAGTGATCTGCCCTTAGTCCTTGGAATGACATACTTCTTATCCAAATACTACTCTTCAAAACTGTAGCGCAAGCCTATTGACTAATATGTGCTCTTCATTGATTGAACAATTATGGTGCTAGTTTTTAAAACAAGCATGGCTCTGATGCCATGCTAATTTTCTTTAAACTCTACAACTACTTGAACGAAACAACTGAAAATCAAGGCAATTGAAAACTAAAACCAAGTTTAACTTTCACCAAGATACATAGATTCTTAACATTCAACATGCAGCAGAAATAAAAACACATGCACACAAAACTGACACGCTTGTTTTACCCAGGAAACCCAATACGGAAAACCTGCTTTCTTTGTTGTGGTCTTTTATTGATTTTTCTTTGAGCAAATGGATCTATTACAATTCACATTGCTATTGCAGCCAGTAATTTGTCACTGCGAAAGCGCTAGGCTTCTCCTCATTATTCTCAACTCTACAATTATTCTTGGCCTACTCTTGATCGCTACTCTCGACTCCTGAGAAGATGCTCTCGGAACTACTCTTGATCTCAACCCTGCACACAATTGTTCTCTATTGAGGATAGTCTCGACCTGCTCTACAATCCTGATCCATGCTCCACAATCCTTGCGCACTCTTGCTCCTCAATCTATGTGCAGTCTTGCTCCTCAATAATACACATTCCACACAAAGAATGATTATTTATCTTGTGCCTTAGTCCTTCTCTATGAAGTAGAATCGATGCATCCTAGGAGGCCAAGTTCGATTAGTAGTTCACACTAGTGTCAAGAGTTTTTTTAGTTGTGATTGCAAGTTAACTAAGAACTCAACTCGTTCTCTCTCCAATCAACACTGAAGTTTTAACTCGTTCTCTCTCCAATCAACACTTAAGTCTTAACTCGTTCTAACTAAACTTGTCACTGCCACCTCATCCTGTAGTCTAATTGAAAAAGACTCCAATGAACTGAAACTCCAACACTATGCATGCAAACTTGATGACCATTCTAGTAAACCAGAAAACAACTCATCATAACTGAAATCTATCTCATGAATTCGCACTCATGTGAGAGAAAGATTGATTCGTGGTCTTCATTGGCTAAGGCATAAGCCAGAAGACCTTGCTTCCCTGCATTTTCAACATGAAATTTTGTCACTGAATGAACACCATGATCTGCATCAAATTATTTTTAGAAACCCATCCATCATTAAGAAGAAGTGGCGTTAATAAAGAGCAACGATACATTCAACAGCCAGACTAGGAAATAATGGTGAAAGGCAATAGAGCAAGAGGAGTCTCCATGTGTAGAAAAATAAGACAATAATTCATGGCCTTTGTTTTGTAAAAGCAAAAGGAATATTGTTAATTTTAGGTATGTTCTATGCTAAGAGCAATTTACTTCAATTTTTCACATTAACTCAATATCAATTCCACATTAGCAATCACATGTAGCATGATAGTAAAATGCAGATAGAACATAAACATAAATCGCAGAAGAACAAGCCAAGACAAGAGGACACAAGATGTGGCGCCAGCCACGGACAAACCTCAATGTGGGGAAACCCTTGATCAATTCTTCTTATGTTCTTCAATAGTTCAGCAAAGAGAGAGATAGTACATATACATCAAAAGTCAACACTTTGACTTGTCAAAATAAGAGCAGAGCTCTTCTCTTAAGAAGATAACACATGAGGTAGTTGATTTGAACTCAAGTAAGGCATACTCCTTCAACTGATTCTCCAAGGTGATTCCATCACCATGTTGTACCTATCACTGTGTTGCACCATGTTGCATCCATCATCACTATGTTGCACCATGTTGCACTCATCATACCATGTCCATCATCACTGTGTTGCACCATGTTGCACCCATCATCACTATGTCGCACCATGTTGCACTCATCATACCATGTCCATCATCACTGTGTTGCACCATCACACACTCAATGCAATATAAAATCATGTTGCACCTCATTACATCATGATGCACCTCATTATGTTGCAGCATTCATCATCATGTTGTCTTCAAACTAAGACAGCGACCCCAAGGTAGTCCTAGCTATGGTGTTATGGCCTGCAGCCTAACACATAGCAATGTTGAAGAGAATGTCTTCAAAACATTATAAAGACTGTGACTTTACTTTCATCAAACCATGAAAAAGTACAGACGCACACATATATATTATACAGTATACCAAGGCTATTTATTGAGTTGTTGTGATATCATTGATTGCAAGGAGGCAAATCCATATATGGTAATACATTGTCCTCATCTGAAGTCATTCCTCCAAGAGATCACAAAGATACTGCTCCTTGTCATAACATGGATAACAAGAAGACAGATCCATTCCAAGAATGTATGAGTCCAGACTTTTACTCCTTTTTGCGGCTAGGTGTCTTTTGAACTACATATAGGTTTGTTGTAGATAACACCCTTAGAACAGCATATAGGCTTCCTTTTGGCAGCGTCTTAAGGTCTCTTATTAGACCTGCTTTTAGGGCACATGGGCAATGTTAGATAGGCTATATATATATATATATATGTGTGTGTGTGTGTCTCCTCTTTTCTGCTAATAGATCTTCTCACAAGCCTATGGCTAGGGCACATTGTGACAGCAAAATTAGGGCATCATAGATCAGCGTCATAAGTTCTCTTAGACTTGTGTTATAGATGCCTTCTCCACTACATTAAAGCCTTCTTCACCATGACCATGTTAGAGTCTAGGGCATCCTTACATGATAGCGTATTAGATTTAGGGCATCATTAGGCAAGTGGTTAGGGCCTCTCCATACCAACGTTAAGCTTCTTTATGGCAGCGTAGAGCTAGGGCATCTTCTTCTTAGGGCAGTGTATACTCTTAAGATCTCTCCTCCCACCTAAGCCCAAAGACAAGTGGAGAGGAAGAGATCACAAGAGGTGTGTCTAAAATGACTAGCAAGGCACCTCTATTTATACTAAAATGTGGAGGACAAGTGGGGGTAATTTGGTTGCTAGCCGACCTTGACGAATTGTCACATAACACAAATAAATTCGTATCTCCATGAATATTTGTTGGAATCAGACAATCTTTAGATCAGTCCTACACCTCTCGACCAGAGGAATCCAAGAAAAATATCAGCAGCCATGAGTAAGAAGACCCGCATGGAGTTTGGCCCTAGTTGCCAATATTAACACTCCCTCTCAACTAGGGAGAACTCAATCTGCTAATCCATCTGCCAGACTGTACTATCTCTGCCATTAGTGCCCTGCACTGCTCTGCTCTGCTGAACTATGAAGAAGAAGTGATCGAGAATGTATCATACCATCCTCTACTGACCAGAAGTCAGACCCATATAAAAGAGAGTTTCATACCTCTTATTGATCTAAAATCAGTTCCAATAAAGAGTGTGTCAAACCACTCTTACTGACCCGAAGTCGGTTCCAAAAGAGAGTGAGTTATATCACTCTTACTGACCCGAAGTCAGTTCTAATTGATCCCAGATCAATATCATCCTAGCATAGGGAGTACGATAGTAACACGATGCGTCCATCGATACTATTATGGTCCCTATCCTCATTTCCCTACTCATTGGCCAAATGAGAGGTACTTCCCATGAATCTCAGACTGCATGGGTAGGATGTCTCAGTAGGAGAAGGATGAACCACTCATCCTACCTACATGTCGCCTGAACCACTCACCCTGTACACAACAAATCACTAGGGGGAAGGCTGAACAACTCACCCTATGACTGTGTCTCGGCAGGAGAAGGATGAACCACTCATCCTACCTACATAGCAGACCACTAGGGGAAGACTGAACCACTTACCCTATGGTTGCTCATCGCTCCAAGATGTACCCCCAAGCCCCCCAGAGCTCCCAGAGCTCAATGTCCATATCATACAGGACCCTTAGGAGAGAGTCTCTCCACGACTCCTAGTCGTTCTCGGAAAGTCAAGAGTTTGACCTTTCCCAAGGGCTTTGACAAAATATCGGCGACTTGCACATCAGTCCCAATGCAATGGAGCCTTCTTGCTCCTCAATATACCATATCCCAGATAAAGTGGTACTTGATGTCTATATGCTTGGAGCAATCATAGAACGCAGGATTCCTCAACAATCAAATCTCTCTCTAGTTGTCACAGAAGATTACAGTGGTATCTAGCACGTGTCCAACCAGCTCACAAAAGAGCTCCCACAACCAGACAGCTTCGCAAGAGGCCATACTTACAACTATGTATCCAGCGTCATCGGTGCTCAAAACAACCAACTTCTGCTTCCTGCTCATCGAGGATATTGAAGCAGAACCCAAAGAGAACCAACACCTAGAAGTGCTCTTGCGATCCTCCACGCTGCTTGCTCAATCAGCATTCGAATAATCATGCAACTTCACATTTCCAGCAGTGTATCTCAATCCATGAGAGATTGTGCCCTGAACATATCTTAAATGATTCTTGGCACCAATCCAATGAGGCTCAACCATATATGAGCTCAACATGCTATATGCAAAACATATATCCGGACAGAAGTTCACCAAGAACATCAATGCTGGAATGTGTTTATGAAGCTCAGAGGCATTTCCCAAATCAGGTCTAGCATCACCACCACATAACTTCTTAAAGTTAGGCTTCATCGACGTAGTCACGGGCTTGCAGTTCACTATTCCAAATCCGGAATCCAACTCCCTCTTACTTTTGCAAATGAGAGGGTCTGCACCTGTTAGAAAGAGGTCATCCTCATAAGGTGCCTGTATGAGAGGTCTATCATTCACAGCCTTCAAACAATGGTTTAGATCGGCTTCACTCCTAGTGAATCTCAGCTTCATCAGATAGTTGTTTATTCATTCATACCAAGGCCGGGGTGCTTGCTTTAAATCATAGAGAGCTTTCATCCACCTACATACAGGAAATTCCCGATCATGAATCTCAAACCCCTCGGGTTGTTCCAAATCTGTGAACTTACTACATGAGGGGAATCATCCCCTTGTAAGTTTTCCTTTGGTACATCTCGGACATGTACCTCTATGCTTTTCTTGAATTCAAGCATCCCTTTCACCATCTGTCTCACATCGGGTAGGGCCCCATAATGAGCAGACCTCTAGTGCTATAAAAGAGATGTGTCAACTAACATGGTCCCCAATGGACTTCCTACAACTTGTTACAAATTGCCAACCCTGAACCCAAGAGCAAAAGCATCTTGAAAATTCCTTTTTCAAACACGTACCTTTCCATCGATGAATGCCACCTTGAAACCTTTGACTTCCATTTCCGAAATGGACACCAGGTTCTTCTTGAGATTAGGTACATAAAGAACTACTTGTAAATGAATCGTGTTACCCTCATTCAATTGAGGGTTAACATTCCCTACACCCCTTCCGAGATAGGTGGCATTGGCTCCAAGTATAATCTCCACAATTGTTTCCTTCTCTATCAATTTAGAGAGAACTTCCTTCTATCCGATGAAGTGCCTTGAAGCACTATTATCAATAAGCCAGATTCCCAAAGAGTCTGGAGGAGAAGTAGTGGAGAGGGCCAATCTAAGATAATACTCCTTTAGTTTATCATAAACAACATTTGATTCTTCATACCTAGAGTTCCTTGCTTTTTTTGAAGAGTCGGCTATTTTTATGATGCCCTACATTCCTTTTCCCTTTGCCATTTTACCTGTCATTCTTTCGATCATTGAAGATGCCCCTGGAATGATTGTGATCATTATCATGTGATGTGTCCCTTTTATTTAGACACTCCCTCGCATAATGGCCAAACTTATTGCAAGCAAGGCATCTACCTTTCCTTCCATCTTAGATCCGGACTTCCCATTGAAGTGACCTATAGGTAGGCCACCAAATGCTTCCGCTACGCCACTCTTATAATCTTCTTTGCTTCGACTTCACCCTTGGTGAATTTGAAGTGAGATGAGGAACCCATTGAGTATTTTGACCTTGTCCAACTGTCTTCGGTGATTGTTCTTTCACTCTTGCTTGGGCTTTGTCTTCACCTCACCCTCTGATACCATGTTAATTTTACGTATGTTCTATGCTGAGAGCAATTTACTTCAATTTTTCACATTAACTCAATATCAATTCCACATTAGCAATCACATTTAGCATAATAGTAAAATGCAGATACAACATAAACATAAATCACAAAAGAACAAGCCAAGACAAGAGGACACAAGATATGGCGCCAGCCAGGGACAAACCCCAATGTGGGGAAACCCTTGATCAATTCTTCTTATGTTCTTCAATAGTCCAGCAGAGAGAGAGATAGTACATATACATCAGAAATCAACACTTTGACTTGTCAGAATAAGAGCAGAGATCTTCTCTAAGAAGATAACACATGAGGTAGTTGATCCGAACTCAGGTAAAGGCATACTGCTTCCACTGATTCTCCAGGGTGATTCCATCACTATGTTGTACCTATCATTGTGCTGCACTATGCTGCACCCATCATCACTGTGCTGCATCATGCTGCACCCA
The DNA here is from genome assembly GCA_000404065.3 of Pinus taeda. Classification (NCBI taxonomy): domain Eukaryota; kingdom Viridiplantae; phylum Streptophyta; class Pinopsida; order Pinales; family Pinaceae; genus Pinus; species Pinus taeda. The sequence goes on from APFE031597035.1 coordinate 92,177, forward strand.
TCATACCATGTCCATCATCACTGTGTTGCACCATGTTGCACCACGCTGCACCATCACACCATGTCCATCATCACTGTGCTGCACCATGCTGCACTATCACATACTCAATGCATACAGCAATACATCATCATCATGCTGCTGCACCTCATTACATCATGCTGCACCTCATTATGTTGCAGCATTCATCATCATGCTGTCTTCAAACTAAGACAGCAGCCGCAAGGTAGTCCTAACTATGGTGCTATGGCCTGCAGCCTAGCACATAGCAATGTTGAAGAGAATGTCTTCGAAACATATAAAGACTGACTTTACTTTCATCAAACCATGAAAAAGTACAGACACATATATATATTATACCAAGGCTATTTACTGAGCTGTTGCAATATCACTGATATACACTGCAAGGAGGCAGATCCATATACTGTAATACAGTGTCCTCGTCCGAAGTCATTCCTCTGAGAGATCAAAGGGATACTGCTCCTTGTCATGCGAGGGTAACATGGATAACAAGAAGACAGATCCATTCCAAGAATGTATGAGTCCAGACTTACTCCTTGCTGCGGCTAGGTGTCTTTTGAACTGCATATAGGTTTTTTGTAGATAACACCCTTAGGACAGCGTATAGGCTTCCTTTTGACAGCGTCTTAAGGTCTCTTATTAGACCTGCTTTTAGGGCACATGGACAGCGTTAGATAGGCTATATATATGTCTCCTTTTTTCTGCTAATAGATCTTCTCACAAGCCTGCGGCTAGGGCACATTGTAACAGCAGAATTAGGGCATCATAGATCAGCGTCATAGGATCCCTTAGACCTGTGTTATAGATGCCTTCTCCACTGCGTTAAAGCCTTCTTCACCATGGCCGTGTTAGAGTCTAGGGATCCTTACATGACAGCGTATTAGATTTAGGGCATCATTAGGCCAGCGGTTAGGGCTTCTCCATACCAGCATTAAGCTTCTCTATGGCAGCGTAGAGCTAGTGCATCTTCTTCTTAGGGCAGCATAGAGCTAGGGCATCTTCTTCTTAGGGCAGCGTATACTCTTAAGATCTCTCCTCCCACCAAAACCCAAAGACAAGTGAAGAGGAAGAGATCACAAGAGGTGTGTCTAAAATGACTTGCAAGGCACCTCTATTTACACGAAAACGTGGAGGACAAGTGGGGGTAATTTGGTTGCTGGCCGGCCTTGACGAATTGTCACATAACACAAATAAATTCATATCTCCATGAATACTTGTCGGAATCGGATGATCTTTAGATCAGTCCTACACCTCTCGACGAGAGGAATCCAAGAAAAATATCAGCTGCCATGAATAAGAAGACCCACATGGAGTTTGGCCCTAGTTGCCAATTTTAACAAATATCACTCTACAATAGAACACAAAAACCTCGAATATATATACCAATGAGATTCAAACATCTTAGCCTACCTAAGGAACCACTTGGATGAGATTTGAAGAATGTTTCTGATGGGATTATTGTTGCTTACAAGGATTCAGCAATCGGGCTGTCTGGAATCATATCTCTATGTTGAAAGACACAGGACAGTTTTTGCAAGGCTTTTTTGATGTTGTCTTAGTTCTTGTTGCAGATGAATATTTTATTATTAAATAAGAAATCCCCTCCCAGAGAAACTATGGCAGGAATTTAATCTTCTAATGTGGCAGGGAGGTGATATCCAGAGAAAACGGTTCAAAGACATCCACTCCTGCATGCAGTGTAGTAAGAGGATGAAACAGAACAAAATAAATATGCATACTACTATACTTTGATATGCTGTCACTAGGTGAGGAACAAGCTTCAGGTTTGTTTGCAGATTCTTCTAACAGTAACTTGTCACAGCCTTGAGGTTGAGGGACCACGGTTATTCTAACTTTCTCCACCACTACACAAATCAGTCTCTTGAGCAAGAGTTGAAGCAAGAAATCAACCTTGATAACAGCCAAGAGAATTACAAGTGATAACAATGTTCTTTGAAGGAAAAGCCGAAAGTACAAGAGAACATTATTACTTCTCTTTCTTTGAAACCAGAAAAGATGAGAACAGCTGCCAATATTAACTGTTCATAGTATCACAAGTCAAGAAAAGCAAACATGAAAAATCTTGTCAGAGTGAAATCAAGTTACCACAGTATTGTTAATATCTATGTTACTCCAAGTTTCTAGTATGCAGAAACATGTACCAAGTACAAAATGATCATTGTAATTTCTTTATGTTTGCTTAAGGTTTATAGAGTGTAGGAGTGTTGGTCAGACCAACCGTCACCAAGTAGAAAGGACTGGAAAACTAGTAATTAAACTTTAGGGCTTTCTTTTCAAATTTCTAATCTTCAAAAAAGGGTGCAACAGGTGGACATTTTTGTGTGTTAAGACTCGAGAGCACAACATATGTCCATGCAACACCCAAATGCAGGGGACACAAATTTTGGGCACTTTGACATACTCACTTGTGTACCCTTGGGGCCTGAAATACCCCACGTATTGAGTACTTATGGGTTTTACAGTTTACTCAGTATATGTACCCAACATACCCAATATGAAGTAGTTCCCATCCAGAACAGGCACCCATGTTACAACTGTTAATAGTAGAGCACGATAATAATATTCAACTTGACTTGACCATGTCATTGGCATAGCTCTGAAGATAATCATTTATTGCTTCACAATTTTGTTGCAGTAGTGATGATAAATTCGTTAATATAGCATCTAACTAATATAGTGGTGTTTGAAGAACAAATTAAGGGTGTCACTTGGTGGCTCTTGAAACTCATGGTATAGATCAATGTTATCAAAACTGGACCAGGCCGAATTGACCCGGCTGGTCCGATCGTTTTTTAGGGAAAACTAGTCTAAACCTGTGTCACACACTGGAAAAGACCGGTACAGTACCGAACAGCAAATTCTTGTATGGAACCAGCTGATTAGGTATCAAACTCACCTGTTTGGTATAATGCTACCAAGGACCCTTTGAATGAGATTTAAAGAACCAAAAAAAAAAAAATTGGGAGTGGGGAAGCCTAGTATTTGACCATATGACCCTACTAATGCTATGCAATTAACGGTAATGTTAAATTCTTAAAGTAAAAGGATTCCTTTAACTTAAATTTTTAACATTACCATTAATTGACTCTAGATGTTTGAGAGTGGGTCCACCTTTCATATGGAGAAAGTAGAATTTTAGATCCCACTCAAAATCCAACAATCTTAATAGTTTTCAAGATTTCGGGATTGGGGGGATTGCAACATTTCCATTGGATTTGATAACGTACGAGGGTATGGAACTAGCATTTAATCAAGAGCCCCAAGCCCTCCATGTACCTTGATGTTATTGCCATTGATTGTTGAAATCCTCTATCGTGACCCTACTAAAAATGTACCCATCACTCAAACAAAATCTTAACTTGACATGCTAAGCTTTTTCTATCTTATTTTAATGCTTAGAGGGTGATATTGATGACGAAGATCCCAATATAGGCAATAATTTTGATGATATGTAGGTATTTGTTGTAACGCTATTTTTTTTGAATGCTAGAGGCCATCTAGAGCTTGTTTATTGATGTATTTTTGTGTCATAGATGGATTGCACTCGGTGCTATTTTGGTTATGTGCACCCTTACATGCTATATAAAAGAGAACTTTTGCATATTTGTGTATAAATGGTTTGGAATCATATTTCTTTAAAATTTGAATATTTTATGTGCTTTTGGTTGATCGGTTTTTTTTACAATTCTGGTCCTAACCATTTCCCAATTCGAGGTGTCTACTGATTCGATCAACGGTTTGGTTCTGATAACAATGCTCCACATTCACTCCAGATTCTCAAATGCCAACATTGTGATCGAGTTGGACACATGAACGATCAATGTTTTGATCTTCACCCTTGTGAACATTGTGGAAAACACATTCCTTATTTACACATATGTTCCAAACACAAGACCCCTGCAAGAGCAAGGATTCACCTTGGATGGATCACTTTTAGCAATGGTCTTCAACAACCAAGAAGATATATCAGTCATACCAAAGAGTTCATTCTCGAGTATTGACACATCTTGCGATGGAAAGATTTTTATCTTCTCACCTTGTCTCTAACAGGGGGGAACTGAGAGTCAGCTACTAGCTTTGAAGTCATATTAGACGAGCCTAGGCCACAACCTGAACCAGATCCAGCGGCCAAAGCCTACAGCTAGAGTCAGAGTTATAGCCAAAGATAGACTCGTGTTCCATGAGCACAATTTGGTTGGTGGCCAACCTTAAACCACCATCAGTAGAAGACTTTAGCTTTTACTACCCACTTCATCAATTTGTTGCCATCTTTAAGCCAACATAAGGAGCGCTTCCATTTCGTAGAAGACATCACCTTCTAGCCAGAGTCAGAATTGTTCTAGGAACTTCTTCGAGCCAAGTTCCAGAGTTGGTGGCTTTCCTTAAACCAACATCGACGGAAGACTTCGGCTTCTACTACACTTTTTAGTTTGTGGTCTTCCTTAAACCACTAGATTCGAAGAGCACATTTAGCCATTGGCCACTATCCACTTGCATATTTCAACTCTCTCCTTGGACTCATATACACTCCTTCAGATTAAGGAGGGGGGATGTTGGCGACCTAATCCGTTAGGGTTTGGTGTGGAGGAACGTGAACCATCATTGGGAGTCCAAGGGACCTTGGAAGGATAATCCAAAGTTCACATGTAATTGTATTTATATGTATATTTGTTTAATAAGATACAATCTCACGTTTTATCTAAATCAATCTTTTCACCTTCCTGATTTTAACAAATAGAGAATCTTAACACATGGTCTCTTAGAAGAAGGGTGGCTTCCATAGCGTGATGAGACATTTTTGTCCATTTAATATCTCTTGTAGAACAATTGGTGTTGCTTGCTCATGTTGACTAGAAGCATTCAATCAAAAAATATTTACATATGATCACCTGAACTCCTATATTTTTAGTGTTCGGATATGTAACAAAGCCCTCAACTGTTGAGAAATCTAGGGGGCAACAAGTGTAGATGATTTCTCTTCTGATAAATGCTTGTGATGTATTTTTAATTTACTTGATTAACTTTTTCTTTCCTTTATTATTGTTAGTGTTCTCTAGCATCAAACAGCTACCAAATAATAAAGAACAATGAGACAATAGGACACAAGATATAGGCGATCAGCCATGGCCAAAACCTCTCCAAGTAAGAGGAAAACCCACCAGAATCCTTCTCTTCTTATAAAACTTCAATTGACGAATTGCAAGGCCTATGACCCTCGACCAAGACCCTTCGAGACCAAGTCATCCTTCCTTCTTGATGAGCTTTCCTTACACAGCTTGTTGATTTGAGGTAGCATCGGATGTGCTCTAGCCACGAAAATTGGTGGAGAGGCTAAGGCACATGAGATCTCCAATACCTAGAAAGGGTTTGGGCAGATTTTAAACAGTTTGGGAGATATTAAAATAATTATATTTTTAATGGAGTCCCTAAGTCTAAACTTAGGGAAAATAAAATATTAATGTGAATTAATATAAAACTATGTTAGAAAAGACATGGATCAAGCCAGATCTAATTTTTGTCATTGATTAGGGACTTAGTCTCAGTCGTTGATTTGTCAACGGGAAAAGTATAAGAGGAGGCTTGAGGGTCACTTCGAGAACACACCAAGAGATCAAGATTTCGACTTTCTAGGGTTAGGTTTGCTGAGAAAGTTGAGAGAGTGATCAAAGTTGCAGCTGAGGGGCAGTGAATACAGAAGCAGAGAGGGAGAGATAACACCAGGAGGATCAACGCAGTAGCCGGAGAGAGGGACGCAGAAGCAGCCAAGGGTTCATGCATAGCTAGCCAAGGCTCACACAAAGCCAACTAGGAGCTACGCAGTGCCTCAAAGGGCCAGCGTGGCTAACGTAGAGGGCCAGAGCGCTGACGCAGTGCCTCTAAAGGTTGACGCAAGCCAAGCCAGAGTGACGTTGGGCTAACGTTGGGCCAAAGAGAGGCTAAAGCAGTCCCTAGAGGCTGGCGTTGAGGTTTCGGGGGGCAAATTGGAGCTGTGGAGCTACCGGAGTGTTTATCCGGGGTTTCAACCGGAATATCTGCTTCCGAGTAGAGAGGTACTACTGCCGAGATTTTTCTCTGTTGGGTATGCCAGATTTGGCACCCAGATTGTATTCTGAAACTGCTTAATAAATCAAACCCTTAGATAGCTGCACCGGTTTTCCCGCATGGGTTTTTCCGAGGACATTAGTCCAAAAACAACGGTGTCACTTGTGTGCTTGCTTCTATTTCCTTCAGATGATGATCTGTAATGTGTTGAGCATGTACTTGAATTTATTTCCAATATTTACATTGTAAATAACTTGTTAATTAACAGAACAAGTAGGTAGGAATAAATCAGTAAAGTACACGAAGGGTTTCTAATGTGTCAAACTTAGAAATTCCGACATGGTATCAGAGCGTGGTTGCAGATCACAGGATCACTGAGGACATCAGCCGAACAGAGCAGCAGCAGCAGAAAACAGTTGTCCCGAGTGACAGAAGTTGTTCCTAGCAGAGTAGCAGCAAGGAAGGGGTGACGCAGTGCCTGCGTCATCAAGATTGAGCCAGGCAAAGGCAGTGCAGAGGTTGAGGGAGGCAAAGGCAGGTTCATGCAGAACCAAGTAGAGGCCAGGAGGGTTGATGCAGTTGGCTGAGGAGGTTGATTTGCCGGTGTCGGGATTGCACAAAGCCTAGGAGCTCTAACCTTCAGTTTGTTGGGGTTTAAGAGGCTATGGGTAAGTTGCAGAGTGGAGTTGGTGGGGTACTGTAGTCAGAACAGTACCTAACAGGGCAAGGCCAAGGTAGAGGGAATTGCTGCCGAGGTCGATTTCGAACCAAGGAATCCAAATCAGTGTTGCAGTTGCAAAGACGATTGGAGAGGGGCATCACGACATTGGCAGAAGGGTTTCCAAGAGGGAAATCGAGGCTCAGAGGAGTCATATCGAGAACTTCCAAGAGGGAAGTAGAAAATCAGCGAAATGGCACTACACGGAGTAATAGACCAGGACAGACTGGACAGAGCCTCAAACTTTGTAGTCTGGAAGGCCAGAATCTTATCCATACTAGACAGGAATCGTGTCAAGCACTTCACCTTGAGGACGATAGCTATCCCAGTTGATCCAACTGATAACAACAGGTACGAGGATGCAATGGCGAGGGCTAAGAGTATCATCCTTGACGGGGTCAAGGATCATATAGTACACTGCATAGGAGATGTGGGAGGCTCTGACCAAGTTGTATCAGCATACTTCCGTGCAGAGGAAGATGCTACTAGAAAATTAGTTGTGATCATACCAGATGAAGAAGGGAGAACAAATCGACCCATTCCTCGGTCGATTGAAGGAGATCCGGGATCAGCTAACTTCCATAGGGGCAACGCTAGATCCAGAATTGATGGTGAGAACAACCCTGAACGCAGTCTCAGAAGACTGGGAGGTGTTTGTCCAGAGTATATTGGGCAGGTTGACCCTTCCAGATTAGGAGGAAATGTGGGCTTCTATTCGCCAAGAAGAGATCAGAAGGTTGAGCAAGGTGGGAAGCAGCAGCAAGGGGATCAGAATCAAAAAGCAGGAGGAAGAAGATGTTGCCCTAGCATCTGAGGGAAAGCAAGAGAAACAAAAGAAGAAGGACCTCTCCAAGGTTAAATGCTTCCACTGTGGGGAGCTGGGTCATTATGCGACCCAATGTCCAAGGAAGAAGAGTAAGGGAGAGGCCTCCGAGACCAAGGCAACACCAGCAAGGGCAGAGAAGGAAGTGGAGACAAACGATGATTGTGCCATCAGTGCTCATGTTCCACTTCAGAAGAAGTGGGGAGACATCGAGTTGTAGTTAGGTGGACTACAGGCAATGAGGGGCAGGATCCTTGAGGTACCCAGCCTCTTGGATTAGACCTTGCTATGGGAGCCCCGAAGAGGAGTAGCAATACTGGCGATGTCAGTAAAGACGGATGTGGATGGAGCGACAAAGGGAGCTACAGTGCAGGATTCCCAGGACCGCACGAGGCTAGCAGGCTGCAATAGTGCGAGATGCGCGGGAGTGTCGCACCAGTGCAGAATGGCACAGAGAGGTGTGCAACAGTGCAAGATGCATGAAGTTGTTGCAGCAGCGCAAAGGTCAAAGAGGGAACACTTGTTAGTGACAGAGGGAGCTTCAGCATCAGGAGTGCTTCTATCCTGACGGAGATGTCAAAGTTGGGAAACTAGTTACTTACTTCTCAATAACTGAGTTGCAGTGCAACAATTAGCAGTGGTAGTGCTATGGGCAGCACGATACAGCATGATGAGAGGGGTTGCAATGCAGATGCAGCAGTGGCAAGGCCATGAGCAGCAGCACGAATGCAGAGGGAGTTGCAGTACGGATGTAGTAGTGGCAGTGACAAGAACATGGGTAGCGGTACAGGATGCAGCAGTGCAAAGGATGTTGGGCAGTAGGACTAGCATCAACACAAGGACCAATGTCGGATGATCAAAGAGATGCTCAACGAGGAGTATTACTAGAGCATAATCCTTGCTAAGAGGGAGTGTTGATTTGGGGTAGCATCGGATGTGCTCTAGCCACGAAAATTGGTGGAGAAGTTAAGGCACATGAGATCTCCAATACCCAGAAAGGGTTTGGGCAGATTCTAAACAGTTTGGGAGATATTAAAATAATTAATATTTTTAATGGAGTCCCTAAGTCTAAACTTAGGGAAAATAAACTATTAATGTGAATTAATATAAAAATGTGTTAGAATGGTCCAAAAGACATGGATCAATCCAGATCTAATCTTAGTCGTTGATTAGGTACTTAACCTCGGTCGTTGATTTGTCAACAAGAAAAGTATAAGAGGAGGCTTGAGGGTCACTTGGAGAACACACCAAGAGACCAAGATTTCGACTTTTTGGGGTTGGATTTGCTGAGAAAGTGGAGAGAGTGATCAGAGTTGCAGCTAAGGGGCAGTGAATACAGAAGCAGAGAGGCAGAGATAGCACCGAGAGGATCAGTGCAGTAGCCAGACAGAGGGACGCAAAAGCAGCCAAGGGTTCACGTAGAGCCAGCCAGAGCTCACACAGAGCCAGCCAGGGCTCACGCAAAGGCAGCTAGGGGCTACGCAATGCCTCAGAGGGCCAGCGTGGGTGACACAGAGGGCCAGAGGGCTGACGCAGGCCAAGCCAGAGTGACGTTGGGCTAATGTTGGGCCAGAGAGAGGCTGGCGTTGGGGTTTCGTCGGGCAGATTGGAGCTATGGAGCTGCCAGAGTGTTTATCCGGGGTTTCAGCCGGAATATCTGCTTCCAAGTAGAGAGGTACTACTGCCAAGATTTTTCTTTGTTGGGTATGCCGGATTTGGCACCCAGATTGTATTCTGAAACTGCTTAATAAATCAAACCCTCAGATAGTTGCACTGGTTTTCCCGCATTGGGTTTTTCCGGGGACATTAGTCCAAAAACAACGGTGTCACTTGTGTACTTGCTTCTATTTCCTTCAATTGATGATCTATAATATGTTGAGCATGTACTTGTATTTATTTCCAGTATTTACATGGTAAATAACTTGTTAATTAACAGAACAAGTAGGTAGGAATAAATCAGTAAAGTACATGAAGAGTTTCTAACGTGTTAGACTTAAAAATTCCAACACAGCTTCCAACATCAAACTTCGACCTTCCAGCAACTTCAACCATAGCAACAATTTCTACAACTTCGACCTTCCAGCAACTTCGATCCCAGCAACAATTTCTACAACTTCAACCTTCCAGCAACTTCGACCCCAGCAACAATTTCTGCAACTTCAACCTTGATGCAACTTCAGCAGCGTCGACCTAACAGCGTCACAACTTCGACCTAACAGCGTCACAGCTTCGACCTTGCAGCTTCACAACTTCGACATTGCAGCTTCAAAATTTCATCTAGCCCAAAAATTGTAGAAACCCTAACTAAAGAGAGAGGGAGAGAGACCCAAAAACTTTGATCTTGATCTTCTTCTTCTTCGTCGTCCTTTTCCAACTTTTATCTTGAGGCGATCGAACTTGCTTGAGTGAGTGTGTAAATGAGGTCGATTATTTATAGGCTTGTGAGGGATACGAATTGCTCTCTTGAGGGCAACTTGTCCCTTCATGTAGGCCAACTTGATCTTTGTGCCATGACGAGGCCTTGGAGGGTCTTTTGACTCTATTTTGACTCAATAATTTTTTCTTTACAATATGTAACATGCCCAAATGGTTCTTCAATACATGAAAATGACTCAATTGACTTTATGACAAACTTAAATGCACTCAATGAGTGCTTGACCTAAAAATAAATTTCCCTTGAGCATAAAACCCATGCCTCAAGAACACAAATAATAAATTTATTTTTCTCCTTTCATTAAATACATAAAATCACGATTACATATGCCATTATGAAGACCGAACCTAGTTACATATTTCAACATCAACAAATTGGGAAGTCACTCAAAACAAAGGGTCCCCTTGAGTTGGACAACCATATTTCATAGGATAGCAAATCCTTTTGATTGAGTCTCAAAATGTTTTGCACAAACAAAATTGGTATTCTAGCTATTGCCTTATCAGATTTCAAGCCAATACATCCATCAATTCAAGGCATATCGAATTACCAATCTATTCTTTAAGTCACATATTTGCTTATTGCTCTCATTGTTGATGGGAAGCACCTAGTGAAGAGCATCTTATTTTGCAGTTGAAGTATTTAGCATCTACTGAATCAACTATGATACCTTGTAGCTCAGTTTGTCACAACTGCAACTTTCATCCCATGATAATGCATTTCCAAATCTGCAATTAAGGATCATCCCATCTAATAAAACTTCCAACAGTTGGATCAAATCATCAATTCTATAATGTTCTTTTAGGGTTTCTACAATAGACGTGCAAGTTGAACTGCTTAAGGTCAATGTATTACTATTCTCTCGATCAAACATTCTTGTGCTATACCCATGGCTCTTCAGAAAAAATTGCTATTAACTATATATATTAACAATTAGTCCCATTTTGATATTATCTTATTTCAGACACTGAACATATTCAAATTTGTCGCATGCCTCTACATCACGAACAATAAGAGATTACGTAAACAAAGGAAAGAAATAACCTGTGCATGCATTTGTCAAAGTGCTGAGAGGTTTATTATTCAAACTCTCATAAGGCATTCTTATATAGACCATGGAAATTTAGAAGCTTTTGTCTCTCATGAATCATGATTGCAAAAATTCAAGCTTTCCAGCCTTCACAGCCTTTATATCCCATTAACCAGTGATCCAGAAATTTAGGGATTTCCCAATTCACAAGTAAAATCATTTTGCAACCTCATTGTTATTACACATTATAATTCACCATGTTTGTGTTCCAGTTAGTAAAAATAAAGTTACAGTTTAATTAAGCTAATGAATATACTTGCCGGAAAAACTTCGCCAAATACCTAAGTTCCTAGACATCCAGTGAAAAGCAGTAAAACAATCTGGTACATGGAGTGTCAACCTATGTTTTTGAATCTCAGGTGATACTTTTTTTTCTTCCATGAAATGTGTATTCCCAGGAAACCCACAACACAGTTCCCCTCATTCCAAGAATGATACACAGGATAAACTGGATTCTTCAGAGCTTAAGACCGATACAACAATATATTCATTAAGAGATCAACGCATCACTTACAGAAAATGATCCTGGGTGGGGAGGATAACACTCTCTTCAACCACCTGGGCTAGACCCAATTGACTCTCAGCTGATATTCTGTTCCTGATTCTCATTTATTTCCATTTATTTTCTTCATCTATTTGAATCCAAACAAAGTCCATGCCACAAAACAGCAAACAGCATTATAGAAGTATATTAAATGTGCTGAATCTCTTCTTTAAAGAAAACAGTTTGTAAAATTTGTGGCCTTAAGCAAAACATCAGAAAATGTGATAAACTTTATATCAATCTGTCAAACTCCAATGACTTTTTTGAAAATTAACTCAAGCTTTCAATCTTATCAACTTGCCAGTTTTGTCCCACCCCAACTATGAAATATCTTCCAGGTACAGAAAAAGCTTACTGAGTTAATTCAATGACTTGAAACCCTGACCACTAATACAAAAAATGCACATGAGCATCTTGACATGCATGATTCAAGATCTTATAAATTGGACTTGTTTACAGAAAATATTTTATAATTTCCCAATCACATATAACAAAGAGTGTATCTAAGATACCAATGATGAAATCGAAAGGTGAAGTATATAATTTATGGAAGGCCATGTACACAACTTCAAATTAGTGAAGATCAATTGCCCTCTCATTGCAGGAAACATAAACCGCAATTTGCAGCCCTAAGGTAGATCCATCCATTACAAAACCCTTAAAGAAGTGCACCACACTGGCAAGCTTCAATGTTATAAATTATAGTGCATATGTTGCACACAAAGCTTACCCCTGATGATTGCAAAATTGCACAAGCACCATAGCCAGTGACTGATTATGCAATCTGGAGCATATATCACTCCTATTCACTAGATAAAACTTTTGATAAAAGAAATCAGCATGCACTCAACACACTTCAAATATGTATTTAAAATTTCTGGTTTGGCCTGTCATTGCAGGAAACATAAATTGCAATTTGCAGCCCTAAGGTAAATGCATCACATTTTCAAGCTTCAATGATATATAGCATATATCACTCCTATTCACAAGATAAAAAAATTTAAGCCAGAACTGAAAATATTATATTAAGAAAATTAGCACCTGAACACACAGCATTGCATCAGTGGTACAAAATATCCAGATTGCGGGCTATCAGCGTCAAGCTGTTCAGAATGCCTGATTCCACTAGATAAAATTTTGATAAAAGAAATCAGCATGCCTTCAACACATTTCAAATTTCTGGTTTGAGGTCTGAACTGGCAGCTCATTCCAGGGAATAAATGCTTTTGACCACATTGTCATCTAAGTACTCATATCCTAGTAAAACCACGGTAATTAACATTGAAATTATGCATTCTCATGATAAACTATTTAAAGATACAACCAAGTTATCACTTACTTGTGGCTGCAGGATGTGAAAATTTTCCCGATCTCGCACTCCATTTTCTGCAATCCTTTTTTCTCTATATTTTGTCCACTTCTCTATAATGGAGCTTGATGCACTTGTCCCATCTTTTTTATCAAATTTGAATTCCCCAAACCTTGAGAAGCTCTCCAGTTCATCAGTTTGATCACAGTGCTCTGTTTCGCTTACATACCCTGCCTCTATCCCTTCTGACTGTCTATAATAATCTGGGTTAGCTGTAAGAATAGAAATTGTTAGATCCCAGAGGAGAATCCTGTTGTTCATAACTGAATGTACTTTCTGATCTGCCACTACCACTACTCTCAATATCATCTACAATAAGAAAAGGAAAATTTAAAGTTACAAAGCGTTATATAAGCTATTTTCAAATTTATACCATTTGCTTTGCAATCCATTGATGAAGATATATTTGCAGAATCAAATAAAGCTAACCGTGCTGTCTGCATTTCTGACTTCATACTTCTCTTGTCAAATGTGGCAAAATCTGCACCATATGATTTCTGTGCTCCAAACGGAGATATCACAAGGCTATCCCCTAGAACCTCTGAAAGCTCACAATTAGAAGTTGTAACTTCATCAGCACTGAACCCAAATGATGCCCTATATGCTTCAATCTGTTCTGCATCTGGTTTATTGGATTCCACGTGCCAATTCTGTTGCCCATTTCCACCAGTATCAGAGGAAGCATTCATTTCTTGTGAAGAACTACACTGCTTTTCTCCAGATTGACATTGCTGATGCAAATGATCCAACTCTGCTGACATGGAACGAGATTCTGTTGAATCCTGTGATAGCATGAAACTTCTAGAGGCTGCCATGTCAAGATTAAAAGACTTTGAGGGTTCATACTTCGGGAAAAAGGTGTCTTGACCAGACAGTGAAGCACTCCAATGACCAGGTGACTGTAAATCAGGGAATGACAAAGGGGTCCCAGTACCAGAAACCCCAGGCTTTGGCGATACTAGTTGACTGGCAGGACTCCCCGGATATAGTTGATATGCAGCTTGAAGATCATTTGTGGCAACATATCCCGATGATGTATAAGGGGAACAAGAAAAAGTTACTCCATTCTCCTTGTGAACAGTTTTTACATCTAATGATGCAAGTAGTTGAGCATATGGCACATCTGGTGATGATGGGGTTGTAAGATGAGCTAACTCAGGTGGAGGAGTAAATGGAGCAGTAGAAGGTTCAGTAGTAAATGTTGAGAAAACAGGAGGCGATACAAGTTGTGTCTCATGTGCATATGGCCCTGTAGCAAACATAGTTGATGTTGGTCCACCAGGTGAACAGACATTGGCAGACAGAGACAAAAATCCATTTGGTGATTGAACTGAAGAAGGATTCGCTGAATTTGTAAAAGAAGCTGGAGAAGAGGGAGGTGCCAGTAACGATGGAGCCAATGCTGTAGACTGATTAGAACCACCTGCTGGTTGAACTCCATTTGTTCGATTTCCAGACAAATTTCCATCTGGAATACGTGATGGCACAATGCGCTTCCCTCGTTTTTGTGATCCAAAACAAGAAAATCCACTCCAGCAACCTATCCATCTTCTCTGCTGTCAACCAGATGTGCATTCAAATCAATTCAGAAAGATAATATTGAAAAAGGCTAAAAAGTGGAATTCTAACAAACTAAACACCCTGGAAATTATGACCAAGCATAATAGAAAAGGGAAGAAACTTCCGTGGAAAAGGAAAAAGGAAGAAACAACTATAAACATGTGAAGTCAAACAATTGAGATAATTAACCATGGGAGATACAAGAAAATGCATTTCGTTAAGTAACAAACAGCTTGGAAGCTATAATCAAGGATAACAGGGAAAGGGAAAGAAACAAATATGAACTGGTAGAGAGTGTAAAAATGTGCTCCATCCTTACCTCACAATAAAGCATAAAAGGAAGCAACAACATTACAAGGTCAAAGCATATTTTCTTTTTGTTGCTTTATTAGTTAAAATAAGTAATAATAATAAAAAATTAGCATTTATGAAGTAAGATGAATCCCTGGTGAATGTAATGCACCTATGGCGAATAATGCAGGGTACCTTCCAAGGGAGTAATGAATGCAATGTGACCATAACCATGGAATAGGGTCATTTAGTAGTTTGTGGGTAATAAATAGACCCACTAGATACTTAGAAGGAAAATATAATAACAAGGGGTAGTTGGCAAAGACCCCAAGGAATACTCATGAGAAAGTATATATACACAATAACCACTGTATTGGATATGTTGAGTATTTGATTGTCAAAAGTATGGCTTGTGAAGTGATTCCTTCTATTGTGTTACACCACTTTAAAGGTTCTCTCTATATTCTTGTGTTTATTTTGTATGCATGCACTGTGATTATCTCAAGTTAAGGGTTATCTTTTATCTTTTATCTTTTATCTGCTAATGTTTACTACAGCAAAAGAGTTATATTCTTGTGTTTATTTTTGTACGCATGCACTGTGATTATCTCAAGTTAAGGGTTATCTTTTATCTTTTATCTGCTAATGTTTACTACAGCAAAAGAGTAAGTTACAGACCAAAGGGGGGCAGATGAACAAAAGACATCGACTATTGTAAAAATAAACTTAGTTTTTTATTTTGACCCGGTAGAGCTCGAGGCTCAAATGTAACTCCATGCTTAGTAGGCACCCATGTTCTCATTGTGTCTTGGGAGATCCACACCAATGTTTTAAAACTCCGACTCCAACTCCGACTCGGCCGAGGGTCGACTCCGACTCGGTATCGACTCAGCCGGCTCGATTTCAATGACTCGGTCGTGCTAAAAAATACATTAAATATTTATTTTTTTATAAAAACACATAATTTTAAAGATTTTCATTCATGTTTCCAAACACACAGCATTAGAATATAGATAGAAGACAACATATGATCAAAGTAGGCTCATGAATATATCCCATTATATCAAAATGGCACCCAGTGCATTGTCCAATACATACACGATGATGATATAGAGACCAAAACAAAAACACATAACCAAGGAGCCTATAAATGGCCTCTACAACAAAAGTCTGTGACCAGTACTACTGGCTACTGCTAGAGTTGCCAACATCATCTGGCTCAGTGTTACTTGGGAGTGGGAGCGAAAGTGAGGAGCGGAAGCGAAAACGGGGGCGGGAGCGACATTTTCAGAAGCTCCCGGTTTGGGAGCGAACCCCTGAGGAGTTCAACAACCAATGTCACTAACATCAAGGTACATAGAGGGATTGGTGCTCTTGATTAAATACGAGTTCCATACCCTAATACATGACAAAATTCAATGGAAACATTGCAATCCTCCAATCCTGAAATCCTGAAAAACTGATAAGTCTGCTGGATTTTGAATGAAATCTAAAATTCTACTTTCTCCATATGAAATCCAATGAGGCCGAAACCACTCTCAAACATCCTGAGTCATTTCATGGTAATGTTAAAAATTTAAGTAAAAGGATGAAGATGAAGATTAAGGAGAATGTCACTTTTACTTTAAGAATTTAACATTGCCATGAAATTTGAATAGCATATCAATACTAGGAGAGGGGAATGGACCCCAAATAGCATTTAACTAATTTAGAAAACACCTTGGAGTCCAAACCAATCAGCAAACACTTCAAAATTTCATTAAAAAAATGAAAAATCGTTGTTTTGATGGGGTTATGGGCCGCAGGTTATGACTTGGCCGAGTCAATATGGAAACAGCCGAGTTGGTCGAGTCATGGCTGACTCTGCCTCCCGAACCGTTTCCTCCACCGAGTCACAATTTTGGGCATTGAAACGGATCAACTTGGCCGTTTCCATTTCGAATCGGCCGAATTTTAAAACTATGATCCACACTAGCCACTTCCAAATGGGAGTTCAGCACAGGCCACTTATGAAAGGGACAAAAACATTGACTAATTATGAAAAGTTTTTTATTTTGACCTGGTAAAGCTCAAGGCTCCTATGTAACTCCATGCTTATTAGGTGCCCACGTTCTCACTGTGTCTAGGGAGTTCCATGCTGGCCACTTACAAATGGGAGCTCAGCACAGGCCACTTACGAATGGGGTGAAGACATTGGTCGTTTATGAAAACTTGATTTTACATATATAATAGAAGAACCAGCAACATAGTCAACCAAATGGAACACCTGTGTTGATCCATCTTGACCCCAGATCTATCAAGAATCGAAAGGATTTAAACCCCTCTAAGTGCAAGCCTTTTTACTATGCAAAGCATGTGAAAAGGTTTGGACCTCAAAGATGTGATCCTTTGTTATGAATAAAAATATATTTAAAATAATTTAAATGATGTAAAACTATAAAAATAATAAATAATGATTAATTAGTAACTAGTTAATGAAAAGGTATGTCCCTAAGGACATAACCATTGGTGAAAAGGTACCTGCCTAGGGTATATAAGCAAGCCCTCACCCTCATTGTAATCATCTCATATCACATCAATTCTTTTATACATTATACAATATACAATTACTTTGTCCTACAATGGTTGTCTTCATCTTCGAAATATTATGAAGATTATTGTTGCGTATACGAACTTTGTTCGTTATATTGGTATCAAAGCATTGCTTTAAGCATACGAACCTTGTTCGTTACATTGGTATCAATGCCACGTTGACAGATCCCAGCCTTTGGCCATCAACTTATCATCGCAACTAAAGCGTTTCGCTACACGAGTTGGAGTTTCTCCATTTTCAGTCAGGCCCTTGGCCACTTAAAAGAAAAGAGTTAAAAATAATAATTGGAAAAAAGGATTATAAAATAAAAGAGTTAACAAAATAAAAAAGAATTATTTATTAAAAATAAAAAAATAAGGGCCTTTGGCCATTGACATTTCAATGATTCTAGTAAACAAAAAATAATCCAGTGTAAATTTTGAAGGAGAACATTCATATATATAAAAAAGTTCTACATTATTGATAAAAAGTGCATGATAAAGTCAAAAGAGAATATTTCCAAATATCTTTAAAACTATACGTAAGAGAAGGAAGAGTAGATAAGATTATCTTGATTCTTCATCAAGTGGTTTACAAGCTCGTGGTTTTAGCAACCCATGGTAATTGCCCATGGTATTTTCAAGGTAAAAGAAGAACAAAAGGAATACAAATCACTTTATGTGAATGGTAAGTTTTACCTTTTACGTGGAGAAAATTCACCGAGTCAAAAGCACCTAAGTGGACATATATTTTATATTATACCCCAAAGATGTGAATAGCCACATTTCACTAGGGTTGTAACTTTTCAAAAGGAAAAAAGAAAAAAATTATAAATATATACAGAATAAACAAAAAAATAAATAAATAAATAAATAAAGTTACCAAAAAAAAATTATTATTTAAAAAAAAAAGAAGAAGGAAGGGGGAAAATCCAATTCAATTATAAAAGGACTAATTAAAATAAATCAAAATTAAGGAAGCATTTTTCAAGAGTAAATGGAGGAAAAAAACCAAATTATTGACTAATACAAATTGAGTCAATCTCTGAAAATAAAAAATAAAAATGGAGCCTAATTCGAAAATAAAGGAAGGAAATTTCTCCTATAAAGGTATCCCAATTGTAGATCTTGGATTATTTACATTAACAGGGTGTATCCAAATGAAAGATATTAGTATCATTATTAATCCAAACATCGAGGATAATTACATCAGTATTAATTTGGCAAATCAATTATTAGTTCTAGAGCCAAATATAGGCGAGCAAAAAGGTCTTTTTGGAGAAAAAGAATATGAAATTAATAATTTACAAGTGACAATTGATCATTATGAGTACATATCTCAATTATATGTCGTAGTTATGCTTGACAAAGAGGTTGACATAATTCTCGGTCAAACTTGGTTCAAGGAATTAGGTATGTTCATTTTAAACACATAACATAATAAATAAAATAAAAAATTACAAACAAACAAACAAACAAAAAATCTTGATGTTCCCTTACAAAAAGATGGTCATGTTCCAAGACATGACAACAAAATCAAAACTGATAATGGCTTCATCAAAAGATCTTAAGGATATTATGAAACTAATGTTTCAGGAGAATCCAGAAATAGTATCAAAAAAGCAAAAAGAGATTGAAGAAGTCATATCCAACAAAAATAAGGAAGATTCATGTTTGAAGGAGCATAATCAGAAACTACTTACGTAAGTGAGAAAATGTAAAGCTAAGAAACACCAATGCTTAAAGAACCTTAACCAAAGGTTATTAGAACAAATCAAGTGTTTAAAAGATGAGAAGCTTAAAGACCAAAATAAAGTTGATTCATTTTCAACTCTTACGTCTCAGCAACCATAATCAAAGTCTACTCACTCAAATTAAGAAACTTAAGGATGATAAAAAATCATTGAAAAACAAATTAGAAGAACTTATCACGAAAGAAGTGTCAAAGTCTTCAGTCCAAATGGAAGAAAGAGGAACAAACACTGATCCAATCAATATCACAACTTAAGAAGATGGAAGATGAGAGACCAATAGAAATTAGAACATATTCAGAAGTTGTAGTTCAAATAGTGGAAATTCCAAGTGATGATTTAGTAGCCAATTCAACTACAACAGTCCCTAAAGTAAATAGAGAAACTGCTACACACAAAATAAGGGAAAGTCCAACTAGAAGAACTCCTTATCGACGTCTGAATCACAAAAGCAGACTCTTAAGTCAGTCTACATATTTGAACCAATCAGAACGGAAGCAATAGATTTATGTTCCAAGGAATACTAAAGTTTGCAAAATCCAGTCCTATGATAACAATTCATTAGCAAT
Source organism: Pinus taeda (assembly GCA_000404065.3). Taxonomy (NCBI): domain Eukaryota; kingdom Viridiplantae; phylum Streptophyta; class Pinopsida; order Pinales; family Pinaceae; genus Pinus; species Pinus taeda. The sequence goes on from APFE031597035.1 coordinate 111,978, forward strand.
TTCTAGTCATCAAAACATTCCACAAAAGATTAATCTAGGATGGTCAAATCCATTTTCAACCCGACAAGTTTATCTATCACTTGGAGGATCCTATCGTCTTGTGTCAATGAGGATGACAATTATGTGACGAGAAGACACTCAAAACAGGAAAAGAGATTAAGCCCTTAATAGCCTTTGAGGACAAAACTTTTTGAAGAGAAAAGAAATGTTATGAATAAAAATATATATAAAATAATATAAATGATGTAAAACTATAATAATAATAAATAATGATTAATTGGTAACTAGTTAACAAAAAGGTATGTCCCTAAGGACATAACCGTTGGTGAAAAAGTACCTACCTAGGGTATATAAGCAGGGCCCAACCCTCATTGTAATCATTTCATATCACATCAATTCTTTTATACATTATACAATATACAATTACTTGTCCTACAATGGATGTCTTTGTCTTCGAAGTATTCTGAAGTATTTTGTCTTTGTCTACGTATACGAACTTTGTTCGTTACATTGGTATCAGAGCATTGCTCTGAGCATACAAACCTTGTTCGTTACATCCCTCCTAACATTGGATAAATCCAAGATTAAGATGGATCTAAGCTGGTGATTATTAAAGTGTTTTTTAAATCCAAAATTAATATGGATCTAGGTTGGTGATTGTTAAAGTGACTTTTTTTCTTAATGTGAAAAGACAACATAATATCAATATCATACTAACTTGTTCATGACACATCTTCCCAATATTGGGCTATAGAATGTGCTTCTTGCACAATCATTATATTGCAAGGGAAGCATATAACCAAATACAAAGATCCGTGAAATATGTCCTGTGAAGGAAATGGTTTTCCTCAAGAAGACCTCCATTTGGCAATCCAAAAGAAAACAAATCTGCAACCAAATAACACTAATCCATTTTACCACTTTTTTAAAAGTTGATTATTGATGACAAAGTTAAAACAGAAAAAGAATAGGCACCCTATTCTTATCCCAATCATGCACTTTAGGCCAAGGCATACACAAGGTAAAGAGACCATCGACAATCTCTCTATTGCAATGTCTGTACCAAGCGCCTTACCTCTAATCATATTAATTTTGCAGACTATAATTAGCCACATACGACAAAGAGTTTTGGGTTGTTAAGATTGAACATTTTCCCATCTAGGATGAAATTCACCTTGCCACAAATGAAGAATTAAAGCAAAGGCTAGAAACTCTAAACAGAATGTCTCTCAGTAGAAGAAAGCCTTTTAATATTCAGCTAAAGCACTTAATACTCCTTGATGGCACAGCATCAGGTTCATTTACATCAGAAGGTTCATGCCCAGTTCTAAGAAGTCAATATACATTAAACCCTTGTCAGTTTGTCGTTGTTGCACATTGCAAACAGCATCACATTATAAGCTGACTTGAACCTGAACTGGGCTCAAAAGCATATGCTTAATCCAAGAAATAGACTAATACACTTAAATGCAATGCAAATTTCAAACTGTCCCTACCCTGCATGAACCCATAGGTCTGGAGTAACCTTATATAAGCTGTGATCTGAATGTCTACACGCTTCCAGTGAACTAGTTTGCCACACCCCGTAGAAGCAAACGTATGGTCAGCTCTATTGACTAAACACCAGGAACACTTTCCAAACTTAAGGGTACATCAACAATTCAGATGTACAGAATCTAATCCTTCCACACTGCAATACGCAGGACAGAATCTGACCATATATCACAAGCACCCAAAAGGCAATCTGATAGAGAGATCTTTAATATAAAATTTGGACATGGATCTTATACACATCCAGCCTAACAGAAGGGTATTAATAACCCCTTCAATAGAACTAAGAGAAACAGTTCAAAATGGAAATTCCCCTGCACATAGAATTTGTCGGAGAAATGTATAAGATATTCTCAGCCATATGTTGATATATTCAAAGAAACAACAGTCTCGATCCATTACTCCTGTCATACACATACCAACGTAGACTGTGACACATATTCAAAGGGTCATTGTCAACCAAAGTAGAAAATATAAGACTTCCTCCTTTAAACTAGAAAGACATAATGACAGACCTTGCATTTGGTAAAGATGGGTAAGAAGATTTCAGACTTCAAAACCTTTTATCAACTCTCCGAAAAATACTTTCTTTCCTTTTAACTTCTATCACTGCGGATAGAGTTTCCAATCCCAAATTGAAAAAATTACATCTTGAGCTTTGACTACAACTTTACTTGTAACAGTGGATTCACAATAAATGCCATGACCCAACAGAACATTTCTATGTGTCTAGACTTCATTGCAACCCATCCATGCCTTACCACAACCTACAGAGGTATAACCTAAAGTTTTACAACAACAGAAGTATTCAACCCATTCCTATACAATTCTGCAGACCATTCATACAACAAAAATATACTTCGGCCAGGCCCTGATATAATCCTCTCACCCTTGCAAGCTGCTACATATATATGAGTACTCCAAATTCAGATACCTAGATTGTCAGTGTATAACATATCTTCTTTCCTTTCCATACATTTACAATCAACAACAGTTTGAACCTTTTCCAAGGAGCAGATCCATTGCTTACACTTATCGAGTTAAAACACTTACAAGACACAATTGATTTTGTTTTTGAACTGAACATAAACATAACTCTATGCTTATCACAGATCCATGCTCTCACTGTGGCTTGGGATGTCTGCAGAAACCACTTACAATTTTCCTCGCAGTAGTGGTGATGACCCAAGACACTCTTGGGAGGTCTGCAGAAACCAACTACAATTCTGCTCACAATAGTGGCGATGACCCAAGACACTCACCAAATCACCTCCCTCCAAAAGCATCACACAATACCAAGAGGGCAGAAAAAGCTTTGTAATTTGCCTCCAATTGCCCATGACAGAGGCAAGACCCTACCCATACAGAAGTTGGTTCACTGACCACAAAATGAGAAACTGGGTAGTTTATAATTACATAATCTGAATTGTTCTAGGAGGTCTGCATCAGCCGCATACAAATTTTCAATCATTGTAGTTTAGCTACTTATAATTTTGCTCACACTGGTCCAAGTGACGAAAGGCACTCTGAAATCACATATCCTCAAAAGGATCAAACAAAAAAATGGGTGAGGAAGGGGGAAGGTGAAAGTTAAAAACTCATCAATTTGCCTCTTCCTGCCCTGAAGCTGGGACAGACCCAACCCATACAGGTGTTGGCTCACCAAACACAATATGAATCTGGGCAACTGGATTACAAAACCTATGGTGAACTGAACAATAAAGACACATTTAACACGAACTTTTGCAGGGGACTCCAACAGACATATATTATGCTATCCACATCTCCTCAAAAATATTTAGAAGAACAAAGTACCGCAAATCAATCAATGAATACAAACTCAAACCCAAGGTTGGGACCTAATGCAATTCGACAAAATGCATATTATTTCCAGAAACGTTTTGCACCTTCGAATTACACATCGAACTGCGGTCAACAAGCCCAAACGCCCTCAAAACCCAACTCAAATTTTGCATCAGACATCACAAATTGAGGTAAAGAAAAACCTCAACGGTCATTTTAATGGGCATCTGTACAGCTCACATTACTAAGACTACAGTAACTTATCGAATGCAGCAAAAGGGTGCAGTATAAACAAAAAGTGCATAGTTAGTACCCGTTCTTCAACCGGATGTCGGGGGTCAGCTGAACTGATAGCAGTGGCAGCAGCATTCAGAGTCGCTGCACTGCTACTGCCTGCGTTGTTGGCCATCGTTAACTTCCTTTCACATTTCTCAAAGTAAAACCCGCACACCGCTCGTTTCTCACATCCCCCGTCAGTTTAACTTCTGTTAAGTTTAACAGTTCCCTTCAAGTTTCAACCCCTGTTAAAAGAAAAAGGCCCTTCAAATCTCGAAGTAAATTCACTCAGTCCACAAATAACTTCCCACGACCAGATCTCCCAGCGGGTCCAGAGTTCGAAACGTCCCCGCAACCTCCAGAAGAAAACACGATTGTACGAACCAATCGAATCTTAACCCAGGTTTCTGCAACTGGTGTCGAATTCGGGAAGAGGAGAGCCGCAGCGAGCTACAATTGGGGCGTGGGAACGATACTGGCCGTGCACTGAGACGATCCGACGGACGAAATCATGGGAGTATGCCTCCGGCATGCGATCTGTTCGCAGGTTATCAGACACAGATGTTTTTGCGGATTGCTGTAAACAGGCGTGAGAGAGTGAGTGTGTTTGTTGGGCTGCGACGAGGCTGCCGGCCAAGCCTCGAAGTCAGGGCCGGGGCTAGGTTTGGTCACCACCGAGCCTCGAGCGTATTCATTCCTTGTTTCGTAAGCAATCCAGGATTAAAATTTAAAAATAATTTGTTCCTTGTCGTCGAACCTTATTTTCAAAACCTTTGAATAATGTTGATGTAGTTGATTAATGACCACACGGGATCTCAAATGGAAAGGGAGAGGAGGTGGGGTTCCAAGTTTACATCATAAATGCTTAAATGGCTGGCTTCCTTTCAAGTCTTCCCCATTTCTTTCCCTTTCTTTTCCCTATCCACGTGTCACTAAACATGTTGATTGGATGAAAGTGAGAAGGATAGCAAAGCCCAGAGACCCTTTCTTTTTCATGACCACATGTCATTGTCATTAAACATGGTGATTGGATGTAAGTGGGAAGGAGAGAATAGCCAATATATAGGCATTTGATGTTGAGTGGATGGAAGTTATGAAGGGATCAAAGTCCAATGTAGAGACATATGATCATGCAAAGGAGATCAATGGAGCATTCCATTACTTAGGTAGACATAAAGGAAGCACTATAAAAAGAATATGTGATCACTAGATGAGAGTTAAGAAGAGGCCCAGAGGGTCATTATGGCAGGGAATGGTTGGATGTTTTTATGATGATTATTCCAAGAGTATGTTATAAGATTTTTATAGTGAGGAAGAAAGTTAGATTCTTTCTTAGAATTGCTCTATGTTTTTGTTGGGTCAAGGGAATGTGGGTCTTTTTAAAGGATAGTCTCACATTATAATTTAGTATGATTTAGTTAAGTATTGTTTTTTATTGATTTATGATGATTTGATGCAGAAGTGATATTAATGATATAAACAAAGTGCATTTCTTTATTAAATTTTTAATTATTATAAATATAATAATGAAAAAGTTTTTTTTAACATAAATATGTAAAAATATATGATGTGTCAAATTTATTATGTAAATGACTCAATATTTTGCTAACAATTTTATCATAAAATTAAAGTTGTTTTGTGTGCGGAATTTTTTTTTTTCTTTGAGAGTTTTTTTTCATTTTTGTGTTATAAGTGGTGAAAATATATCTACCAGAATTTGAATTTTGGTAAGGAATAACAACAACTATTTTGACCAATCAACCAAAGCTTTGTTGAAAACATAAAATGTCTAATAATGAAAAGGTAATGAATTAAAATAGTTAGTGATCATTTTAATTTTGAAATAATTGTTGTTAATAGTGAAAAATAATTGAGGAACAATTTCAAGAAATGTCATTAGAGTGCCTAATGGGCTTCTATATCACATTTAAATAGATAAAAATACTATGACATCAATATTGAGCCAAGTTAGTGATTCCACGAGTGTTATTTAATAGAGGTCCCCTCAACACCCTTTTATTTTTTGTTCACACCATTCTCACAATCTCTTTTATTGTTTGTTCATGTTGGTTATGTTGACAAACCACATGCATTATCATTTCACTATAATAGTGTTGTGAAAGTGTTCTCTTGAGGTAACATGTGGCTCAAGCAAGTACTCTTTAAATGATCATTTAAATTGTTTTGAAAAATAAAATAAACTCTTTGTATACTTCCTAAGTATCACAATCAAACATCTATCACCTTGTAAAAGATGAGATACCATCTTACTTGTACTTTATAGCACATCCCACACCTCTCATTAAAGCAATCGTGATCACTTGCACTAAACATGCCACATGCTTATGCAAAATTTGATTCTAGTTGAGGAAATATCAACATCCTCACTTGACCAATAAGTGAAGCCTCTAATAATTACCTTAACTTGTTTCAATTATCACACTCTATATATACTTTATTTGACCATTGTTTATAGAGGGATTATCTGAGTTACTAAAAAATATACCATTTATAACAAATTTTGCATCAAAGACTTTCAAGTTTCAAGACAAAAATTTATAAGTACTATGTATCCATCGGATTATTCTCTAGTTTCATTAGTAATTCTCTTTAAATTAGTATTGTTAAATTAAAATGTCGTATTAATATAGTTATTATCAGGATAATTTTAGCACTAATTTAATCACTTAATTAGTCTGAAGGATTTTTTATGTTGAGGTTTTACCTCAAGACATTATTCATATTTGTCGTACCTGACAGAATCTGAACAGGTGTCCCTCCATCGTACCTGACAGAATCTGAACAGGTGTCCCTCCCCCTCTTTATTGTTCATACGTTTACAATCTACCGCATTAGATTGGTACCGTTGAGTTATAATTAATGCATTGAGTTGACGCCTTCAACATTTCTTTGCACATTTCTTTGCACATCCGTGAAAATACTACTTTAATCTTTACAACCAATTAAATGAAGAAATTGTATACGACTATTCAAAATATTCTTTTATCATTTTTGTTGGAATATCTCAATGTAAATCAAGTACATTTTAATCAATCTAATAGAGAACGTACATTTGAGGTAATTGATTGATACATAGACATCAAAAACCACAAGGAAGATTAAAGTAAGACTACAACATGTTTCCAAAATTTACTTGTGAATGACCATTAAATTTTAGTTAAAATGCACTAAAAATGATACATTTATATAAATTTTACCCTTAACAAAAGGTTAGTACTGAGTATGGTACTCTCATGATATACAAACAATCATGTGTCTAAATCTTAATTAATACTAATTATAATACTCTCATCGTATATAAATAATCATGAGTCTCAATCTTAATAAATTGTGAGGAATTTGGTATATTAAAATATGAGAAAAATGTATAAGAAAAAACAAAAATAGAATTGTAGCATTTAGAATACTTTAGCTTCAAATTTATTAACTTAAATTTCATTTAGTATTTGTTTACGGTTTTTTTTTTAATAATAATATTAAATTGAAAAATAAAAATATTGATAATTTGTATTATATATTATAAATATAGTATAAAAGAATATATTCACATACTAATATAATATTAAAGTAATTGTGAAATTAATATGGATTCATTCCATTCTCATTTTATCCTGTAAAACTTTTCATATATATTTAAAATAAATAATATACCTTATTAAAAAATTATATTATATATATATATATTTTAAAATATACATATTAAAAAAATATATATATATATATATATATATATATATAACTCAAATTTTATATTAAAAAGGTTTCAACCCTCTCCTATGTTTCAGGGACTTAAAACACAATCAATATTTTGGATATGAAAGGGCTTTTGGCTACCATTTTCACAAGTTCATCAACACCTCAATGTTAGGGCATGGTGGTAACATGTGAGAACATGGATTCAAAATTTTATATACATGTGCACCCATGAGCACTAAAATAATAATAGATGGGTGTGATGGTGAACGTGTTTGATTCAAAGAACGAGGCACAAAAGCCATACTCATGCAAATACAAGTTCCAAGAAGGAGCATGATCCATATTTCTGGCCCATCCAACTTCGAGGTCAAGTCAATCTATTGGTTCTGAAGGAATAGGGGTAACCATTTTATATGAATTGTTAAACCTTGTGACACTTATTCCCACTGAACAATCCACTCACTCAGTAAAAATATTTAACATAAACATACATAACTTATTGAGCTCAAAAGTCACATGAAATATTCTCTGTCATCAAATGTAAGACATTTTATTTTAAATTTTATCATATAAAGCAAAAAGTATTTCCAATTTTTTTAATTAATTACAATCATTTTGAAATAAAATCAAATAGAGTTGTGTAAATCATTTATAAAATTCTAAATTTTTCTCAATAAATATATAAATATATATATATAAAATAAAATATAATAATTTCAAAAATATAATATTAAATTAGTATTAATTAATTAATTATATCTAGACAAGAATAAAAATATCACCCATCATTATTTTAACAATTTAATATATATATATAAATTTACTATTAGTAATTTTATTAAAAATATAAATTTTATTATATTATATTTTATTAAAAATATATGTTATTGATCTATATTTAGTTAATATATATTTATAGTATATTATTATATATTATTATATAATTTTAATTATGATTCTTTACAATAATAATATTAAAATGGAAAATATGATATTTTTCTTGTATCAAATAGTTTCGATTTAACAAGAATATAATTCAAATATTTTAAAGTACATGTTAGGAATAAAAGATATAATTCAAATATTTTAAAGTATATGTTGGGAATAAAAGTTTGTAGAATATGTGTATTCCTTAAATCGTATATCATCATACATAAGTCCCCACATTTAACCAAACAAAAGTAGTTAATTTAGTTGTTATATGAAATAGTTTAAAGGGGTATTAACAAGTGGAGCAACAATATTCCGCTTGCCAAGATTTAGTTTCGCTTAAATATAGTGGTATGTGTAAAGTTGGTTGTCATGTTCAACATGGACAAGTGGGTGTGATGATGGACAAAGATCCTAGTGCCTCATGTCATTCACAATTGATACATCTATCAAGTGACACGAGAGTTAAACAATAAACATTCAAGTTATACAAAATTGTAAGAAAAAAAAACAAAAAAGTGTTTAGAGTGCTTGTGATCATCCAACGAAGAGTGTACTAATGGTATTGGTACAACCACGACAACAATTGTGATAGTTTTAGCTTACACAAAATTTGATAATATTGTGTTGTGCTTGATAATAAAAATAACCTGTAGAGAAATAAAACAAACAATAAACAATGACAGAATAGATTTGGCCCAAAATTCCACTTTATATTTTCTTAATTTGAAATATTGTGTATAACCAAATATGAAAAACATAAACGCATGCCCATCCAATAGTATTTGACCTATTACAATTTCAACATATGGTACAAATAATTTTATAGTGAAATATCCATTCATTTTCCATTTATTCATATTCTTTAGTTACCATATTGTACAAAATTTAAGAAGAGATACATGTGTAAAATAAGACAATCACTTGTGATTGTTGGTGTTTTAAATGATGATGTTATTTTGATTTATGTGTGTGAGATAAAGGTATGCACTAAGGCAGTTGTTGATAAGAGATTTCATATAATGAGTACTAACCTATTTCTCACTAGCAAATTAGGTACACTGGTGACATACGACAAGAAATCAAGAGTTTCATGATACTAGAAAAACCATATTTAAATTTGGATTTGGGAGGGGAGAAATGAATAACATATAATGCACCCATAGTGAGAGATGTTTTGAGCAATTATTGAGTTGGAGGAACAAGAGGGGGAGAATAACTAGCTCTTTTCAACTTGCACACAAGACAAGCATAACCTTTCTCTACTCTATGATACAAATCCCTATATCAGGTTCAAGTAACCATGATAAGAACTTTCTAATCTACTTGATGATTTGATGAATCAAAGCAAAAGCATTCAAGAAAATGATATCAAATTAATAAAAATTTAAATATGGAGGGGACAAAGGATATTACATTATAAAATAAGCAGATTGCATCAATAAGATCATACATTTGGGTGACAAGATGGCTCCAAATCCATTACTCTCAGTTTCATTCATCTCAAGGCTCTCTCAAGTCTAATGACCTTCAACAAGTCTCCAATTTCTTCCTATGGCCAAGTATAAGCAAAGGCACAAAATGGGCAAGCTTTTGAATGGAAATAAAGGATTTGTACTATCATAAATTTGATACCCTCCAAGGACTAAGAACCATAATCAAGTGCGAAGAATGCCCTCTTACACACTTGAAGATTTAGTTGAATAATAGGTCCACATTCTCGAAGAGTTCAAAATTATCCATGCTTTTGGTGCACAAAAAGTGATCGAAATTAACTAAACACACTCTAGTGTGCACCCTTATCAAGCTTGACCATATAAAAGGGTATTGTGCGATTAATATCATTTTATGAGTGCGTGTTCATGTGCATATCGAAGAGAAGGATGTGTTGGACATAAAAATCAAGGGAAAAAAATGATAATTAACCAAAGTTCTTAAGCATTTCATTAACTCAATACCAAATATACCATAAATAAATACATTTTTGGGATAACCTTGGTCAATGCATGCCAAATCTCAATAATTACTTATAAATCATGCCTAATTTATGAGGTTAGTAAAGCATTGAATGGTCAAAATATAGTATATTTTTCATCGCCATATTAGACTTTCAAGAGTCTAGGGGGGACTCACATGTCAAATAGAGGACAAAGAAACCACTTGCAAAAATGAAAACAAAACATAATTTAATCCTCAATTTTCCATGGGTTGGGAATATCCATGCTCATGCATGAATCAGGTCGAGTACATAAAAATAAATGGATCCATTGCTCAATATAGGAGAGACCATGTCAAAGTGCATTAATATAAATGGTTCATGGCACATCAATAGAACACCAATCCAAAGTTCACCAACATCGCAATACACCATCAATACATCTTCTAGCATCAATGGTATAAGGTCACCAACATTGTATAACACAAAGCTAGCTTACAATACAAGGCCCCATAATTGGAAATGGGCTTATATAAGTAAGGCACTCAAATGTTGGCTAAAAATATCTTCAAAGATATTCTTGCATATTATCTAGAAAGGAGCCACACATTCCCATGGTCGTTGATTAAATCTAGAACTTTAACACTAATGAGTATAAATATTTTTGTGTGATAAGGAGTTGTAATTGAATATAGGATAAGAAAATATAAGATAATTTTATTAATGTCCATCGAATGACCATAAATAGGTTAATGGGACTACTAGGTATATTAGAATTAATACATTGTGAGAGTGCATCTTTATCTCCTACAATAATTATTAAATTTTAAAAAACTAAAGTCTAACAACCAATAACAAGGCATAGAGTTGTGAACCAAAAGAAGGACTATTAAGAACTCAAGACTTTGGTACAATGTCTTGACTAAAAGTACCTAAGAAGTGTTGATTTCATTAGTCTTTTATACAGGTAATTAGTTTTGATGATTTAATCCAATTCATTTCATCATTCAATAATTATATAGAAGACACCAACCATAAAACAATAAAGAGACAGCCAACACAAGGAACACAAAAATCTATCTTGGTAAAACCCAACAACCTTTTTCAATAGAGAACTCTTCAACTCAACGGAGACAAAACTAAGTCTAACTAACTCAAACCTGGTCTAAGGACCATCCTCCTAGTCAAGTCATTTAGCTCCACAAAAATACTATGTTCTTGCTACCTTAGAGAAGACCCTTTGTTGCCCTTAGAAAGTTCCTTTATTGTCATATATGTGTACGTCATTATGCCCTTCGCATGCCTTAGATAAATCCTTTATTATGCCTCAGAAGTGCCCTTCTCATGCCTTAAATAAGACCTTCATTCTACCTCAATAGTGCTCTTTGTATGCCTCGTATAAGGCCTTCATTAGGCCTCGAGAGTGCCCTTCGTATGCCTCAAATAAGGCCTTCATTCTGCCTTAGGTATATCACATGACCTGCCTCAAAGATGCCATATAACTTGCCTCAAAAAAAAAAAGAATGAGTTGCCTTAGAAGACACAACATATCCTGCCTCAGGCCTTGCAAATATGCCTCAGATAGATGTGGGCTACTCACGAGCTACTACTTGCCAAATGGAGGAACGAATTGGCCCTTTAAATAATTTTTCTTTAGGCCTAATGGATGTGTCTTTTGGATGAAGCCAACATGAAAAATTAGACAATCGAATTCACCAGGAGGAGGTTGCCTTAATTTTGGAGACAAAACCTTTATTTCAAAATTTTTAATTTATTATTTTTGAAAGTCACAATGGGACTTTGACTCAAAATATTTTTTTTTTACTCTTAGCATTTAAAATATACTTTACAAAATTATAATGACTTAAACATACATTATGAAGACTTGCCGTAATCACAAAAATCAACACTCTCTCTTAACTAGGGAGGTATTCATAATGACTATCAAGATGTTCACATGTTGACATAGTTTATCTTGAAAAGGTTATAGCAAATCATCATCAACCTTGTCATCATTGTTGACATCATCAACATCATCTTATCATTAGCCACTAGTTGGAATATCTAAGACATTGTCATCATCAACTAGTAGGCATCTCTGACATCATAATTACCTTCAATATCTACTAGTGGTCATATCTAGGGTTGTACCAAACCCATTATAATGTCATCAACATATCATGACACACTCCTCTAGAGTGGTAGGTCCTAGGACTCACTCTGCTAGAGTGATTGGTCCTCAAATATAAGATTCACTCTACTAGAGTGATTGGTCCTCAAATCCAGGACTCAATCTTCTAGAGTGCTCGATCTGCAAATTTCAAGGCCTCTCCTTAGCCCAAAATATTGAGAACCTCAACTAGTAAGCACTCACTCGCCCTTCCTAGTGAGCACTTTAGGCCAAGACCTCACTCAACCCCTCATTGGATTGTGTTCAAGTCTAAATGTTGAAAGGACCTCACTCCACCCTACTTGGTGTGTGATCAAGGTCCAGGATCTCACTATACCTTTCCTTGGTGTGTGATTGGAATTAGGTGTTAAAGGACCTCACTCCACCCTACCTAGTGTGTGATCAAGGTCCAGGATATCACTACACCTTTCCTTGGTATGTGATTGGATCTAGATGTTAAAGGACCTCACTCCACCCTTATTGGTGTGTGTTCAGGGTCCAGAACCTAACTCCACCCTTCCTGGTGTGTGTTCAAGGTCCAAATTTTGACATACCTCACTACACGCTTTCCTGGTGTGTGATCAGGTCTCCTCCAAGAGGCACTCACTCAAACCTACTTGTTGAGCACTCTGGTCCTCTCAAACCCATTCTCCTTACTAGGAGAATGTCCATTTGTGTTGCAGACATATCAAAACTCCCTCTCAATGAGAGCGGTAATCTCCATGATCCCTATCTTGTCTTTAAATTACACTAACTTGTCTCGAGGCAATGGTTTCGTTAGAACATTAGTTTCTTTCTCATTGTTGGAGATGTAATCGACCCTTCTTGCTCTCCTTTGCACCATGTCACAGATGTAGTGATATTTGATCTCAAGGTGCATTGACCTAACATCATGTTATCACTTGCACCTAATCAACCAATCTTGTAATTTGAACTCATATTTCTTTGTAGCTTGCCTTTCAAGCTACAACATACTCGACCTGTGAGTGCAACAGATGTCTCGCTTCTTGTTCATCCATGAGATTGGAGCCCAATCAGAAGTAATATACAAACTCTCTATGTTTCCAAATATCCTCGCCCCAACTGAACTTTTCTATTTGAGACATTTCTCAAACCATAATTGATTATGCCATGACCAATTGTACCATGATGGTACTTCGACACATGTTGAGTTACATTCCTTGGCTCAACCATTAACTAATTTGCTTCATTTTCTTGATCCATTATGTTATCTAGGTATTATACCTTAAACAAGTCATGTCATAGCAATCTTGATTTTCTCCCTTTGACATTGGTGTTGTCATCTATCTTGTCAATATATTTCATCTTGAATTCAAAGGTTCAAATTCCTTTGAAGTTGAGCAAGGGTTCGTGGAGAGACCTCTTCCTCTAGAGAAAATCTTTTGATTAGTGCAACTCCCTCTGACCTATGATATTTTATGCTTCCATTAACAAATCATGTAGGATTGATCACAATTATGTGTGAATCAACTCTGAGGAGCCTATGCAAAGCCTTATTTTTGCTTACAAGTGTGGGACTTCTTCATGTACCTCACTAGCTTCAGGTAGTTAACTTCTTTTTTATACATGCATCTAACAAGATTTCCCTTCGTAGGATTCTTTCCTCTTGTTGAGGTAATATTTTTCTTTGAATTTCACACCATCCAATTATGTCACACATCAAATGAAGTGATTCTAAAATATCAAGCTTTTACGCAATCCAACCTTCTGTGTGCAAGGACAACAAGGATGGTTTCTCCTTAGAAAAAGAAAATAATTTCTTATGTTTATATTTTCATTTGATAACGTTGTTTCTCAGCTTCGTCCAACATTATAAAAAAAAATACCATATGCCAAATATATCATTATTTTCCCCACATATCTCCATATTTCCCCCTTTATCATTATTCACATCATTTATCCTTTGTCCACTTTCATGACTTGGTATTTTTTTATGAGGAATTACCTCACCTCCTCTTCTCTCTTTTACTTTGTCATTTACATGACCATTTCACACTTAGTCATTTTCCAAGTTGTGTGAAATTAGTCCCCCACTTCATATTCCTCTGCATACTCCTTTCTCCACACATAAACATTTATTAGTCACTCTCCAAGTTGTGTGAAAGCAGTCCCCCACTTCATATCCCTCCGCACACTCCTTTCTCCACACATAACCATTTATTATCTACTTGACCATTTTCAAGGATTTGTAGAAGGGCTTGTATACCACGTCCTCCACACAAACCTACTCTGCACACTCCTTTCTCTAGACATACCTTTTCTCTGCACACTTCTCAAACTCCATGTTTTATTACTTAGTAGTTTTTACCTTCATTCCATTTTTCACAATTGGCTTATTTTCTAGTTTGTCACACCTCACCTCCGTATTATTAATATATCTTATATTATTTCTATCCTAAGTACCTTTGGCATATCTCCTTATGACACATGGAAACCAACTCGAAATATCTTAGGGTGACACTTGGAAGGTAGCAATTGGACATATAATCAATATCTCTTATATCATTTATATCCTAAGTCCCTTTGGCATATCTCCTTATGACACATAGCAACCACTTGGACATATCATGGGGTAGCACTTGTAAGGCAACAATTAGACATAGATGAATGGGAAATGACTCAACATGATGATTGGAAAATGAGATGGCAACCAAAAACTACATCATGCATGAGCTACAAAAGGTCTTATGACTCTTTCTACTTCACACACAAGTAATACGAGGGGCCATTTTTTTATAAATAATTGTTGATATTATTCCATAATGAATGTGGGATCAGTAGGTTGGACTTGTAAATAATAAAAAAACAAAGACTTACGTGGAGCAAATAAATTGGGGTTGAGTGATTTCATGCAGATCAATGGTGGTTGAGTTATGAACTACCGAAGGTCAAAACTTGAGTTTTGGGTGTCCGTTTTGAGCAACCGAGAGCTCATTGGAAAGGTAAAAGGATGAAAAACACAATGGGATTGGTCTCTAAGCCATTATAGATATCGATTTGGAAAATTAAAATAACGGCCGAGATCAATTTCATATCTCTCACCAAATTATTTTTTTAAATAATTTATAAAAAGGGACCTCCAAGATATCTGAAGTGGGACCCAACTTGGAGAATGAATTATTAACTACATATTTCTAAAAATGGATATTTATTCAATTAAAACACAAGGGAAAAACCTAAACGTAAAGAAATTATCAAGACAAAGATAATATTACAAAGAAGATGCCAAGCATGTTGCAATAGAGGATGAGAGGTGAAGATGCTCTAATATTTTGGCTCTTGAGATATTATTACATAAGTTTTTCCCTAATTGGTTTTCGTTGGAGGTGATTTTTTCCTTTCAAAGGGTTTTTTGAATTAGCCAGCTTGACTTTCCCTTTCATTTTTCCTTCTCATATTTCTTTTCAATAGGTTATTTTTTGTATGTTAAGCAATAGGATTGGTTATGTTTTCTCCATTCTTATGAAAACTTTCATAACAGGGGAATACGATCCCTAACTTGTAAAAAGTGAATGTAGTTTAATTACAGTTTATCTAATAGTCACAAGCATTAAACTTGCCACATTAGATTTTTGTTGGAAGAACTATTTGAATGTTATCTTGTACTTGTGAATTTATATGGTGACGGATTCGTCTGTACATTGTCCTTCTACAATTTTATGGGTGTTCTTTATTTTGTCCTACGCAATTCCCTTTATTTCTTCCATGCCATTTATCATCCAACTTTATGAATTATCTTGTATATTTATAAAGTCGATCCTTGACTACTTTTCCACTCATTATTCTAGATAACTTTTATCACATGGCCCATGAGAATCCAGTTCCAATCCTTTAAGAACATAATTTTTATTATTATTTTGACTCTTGCAGAGAGCTATTTTGTGGAGGGCATGCCATTTGGATTTTCTAGACTTTTTGTTTTAGAAAAGTAGTGAAATCTCATGAATGTCCATCGATGCTCTTGAGATCTTAGAATGCATGAAATTATTTTTGAGTTCTCCAAAAATGTGGACTATCACTTTACTTAGATCTATTGTTTTATTTCATATATATCTCCTCATAAATGTATGGATGAATGTGTACCTTAGAATGAATCATTCAATTAACATTTATTTAAATTCTTTGATGACTTGTCCATCTTCATTTTGATTTCATCTTGTATAGTCATAATTGATCATGGATTTACATTATTTAATAGAAGAAGGAAAAAATAATTGTTGAAAATAGACCCAATAGATGAAAATTGGTCATATTCATGTTTAATTATATATCTATTATTCATGTGCTTATAAAGAAACTCTATTGTGTGAGAGCCTTGTTGGAAGACTTGTTGCCATTTGTTATTTAGCACTCACCCATTACACTCATTAGAAAACACATATGATAATTTTCCACACATTGAAAGAGGAGTACCACCTCTATAAGAAGGAAGATAGTCTTTCTTGTTCTCCGCAAGATTTTCTCTCAATGTTGGTCTTTTTTCCCTTGACCAAAAAAATATTAATACTCGGGTGAACTAGTTCATATATATATATATGAAAATGAAAGAAAAACCATATAAATTATTATTTTAGTTGTATATAGAACATATGCATTGATTCGCACTTTTAATCCCTAAAAAATTGCTCCTTTAAAAGGTCTTCCAACAAAAGCAAAAAAAATTCTTTTGTATTTTTTTCTAAACTTGGCACACAAATGTCATCTTGAAAATAATAGGGATAAAGGTTTTATATAATTTAATTAATTTGAACCATCAATTCATCAACATCGTCATTGTTAAACCTTTCCCATTTTTTGGAAGTAATCTCCTTTAATATAAAATAGTTAATCATATATGGATTGATTGATGGTTATAGGTTCAAAGCCTTCCTTATTTTCATCAAACTTGAAAGTACTTGGAAGAGAAGCAAGGGCTTATTTAGAGGGACCGTGAACTTCAATGTTTAGTTCTCTATATCCATGTCGAAAAGAACAATATTTAGATTTTCCTTTTAGCTTTATGATTCTTTCCATGATAGGGATAAGTAACATGTCTTGCATCATGTTATTACAATTCACCTAGTTTACATTCAATTTAGAATTCCTTAGAATTTGAAATTAAGCCACTCCTCTTTCCATTCCTAACCTCATCAACATCCAAAGGGAATTCAACTCTACACAATTATTTGTTCTAGTTCCTAATGCTACTTTGAAGTCTATTTAACAATCATATTTTAGGAACATGATGCCTTTGACACTACCATTATCTACATGTTCTTGACTAGCTTCATAAACGTATACAAGCATATGCTTTATCAACGTCTAGGATAGTCACCTTTGTTTGAGACTTTTCCTTTTGTAATTCCACAAGCCTTCAGGAGCGTACTTTGATTTGATTAAAAAAAATTGAAGGTGCATCATTTCATTGTTTGGAAATGTCATATCATTTATGGTCAACCAAATAACTCATAGGATTGTACAAGGGACTATTTTATGAGCTTTGATAATTTTGTCCTTAAACAACATATCTAGATAGCCCACTACAAAGAGTGCTTTCCATTTGTATTTTCCACCTTAGAGTTTCAGTGTCTCCTCTCATACTACCCTAGAGAAAGGACAAAATATCATAAAGTGTGATAATGTCTCATTATCATTTTTGTGGAAGAAACATCATTTTTGTATGATGATCCTTTTAATAATTGTAAAATTTCAATATTTTTCGTGCAAGGTCTAGCCATATGAACACTCTTGTTGTTAGTGGGGTTTTTATTTTCCAAACAAGCTTCCAATATCATTTTCTATCATTTTCTTCCCCTCTCTAAAACATGATTTGATATCTAGGGAATCTTGTTGTATAACTTTCTCATTAGTTTTTTTTTTCAACTATATAATTTCATATGTGTACTCCCTAAGTTTGGTTGTACTATGCTTCAACTATTAAACATATTGGATCCAACATGTTGCTTCCTCTATTTATGGCAACCCTTTCATGTGTGCATTCTTCCAACCATTATCCATATAAAATGTTATCATTATATGTTGCCTCTAGTGTACATAATATACCATTCATATTTAATGTATTTAAGAAAGGATCTCGGAGCTTGAAATTATCAACATGTCCCACTAAGGATCACTTTCTACTCTTAGTTTGTGTCCATTTCCTACCTCCAAATCCAACCATCCACCCACAAATAAGAAAACTTTTCCATATTTTTGAAGCCCATGCTATAGATTTTACGAGTTGTATGATCCAATCATCTATAGACAAAGACTCATATATATTTCTTCATCGTTATCTTCCATAATCCTCCTTTTAATAGCCTCCAAAGAGTCTTACATGCCAAATCTTGTCCAAAACAATGTATGTATTTTATTCACCCAACCTCCATCATCAAGTTCGCAAACATGTTCCACTTTTCTAAAGGAATACCCTCCTTATCCTTCTTTTATCCACGAGAAACTAAAACATTTTTTATTTTTATTTTTTAGAATCCCTTTAGGTATATAAACTAAAGAATGTTAATATACATAGATTTCCTCTAGAATTAATTCTACCAAAGTCAAGCTTCTTCCTCTAGAGAGCCATCTAAACGTTATATTAACATTGTTTTGTTTATCTTTCACAAAGCCAACTCTAGTCCTTGATCTTCTAGTCATTAGGAATCCTTATTTGATGACAAAGTTAAATATTTTGGCTTCATGTTAGGACTCAATCTCAAAATTTAAATAATGCTTTGATCTCGCTCCTTTGCTTGAATATCAAAGAGAATATTCAATTTGTTGATATTTGCTTCCATCCCTATTGTTTTAAACTATAGCTACAATATCTCCATATATTTTTTAGCTTCTCTCACAATACCTAGACCAAATATAATTGCATCATCAACAAATAATAAGCGAGATGGTTTTATAGATCTACCTATTTTCATTCCTTTTATGATCTCTTCTATTTTGTTTTCTTTTACTACCGTACTTAAGCCCTCAACAACCGAGAGAATGACAAAATGTGACATTATATAACCTTTCCTTAGTTATTTGGATGGATAGAAAAAATAATACGTTAACTAATTTATTATAATGTTGAAGGATATTGAGGAAAAGAACCCACGACCTAATTTACCATTTGTAGACACATTCCAATGTGAATCAACAAGAGTCTCGAGTATAACAAATTTACTCTATTGTGAGATTCTAATATGTCTAGTCTAAGAACCATTGAAGGGATATTTTGTTTCTTTATGGAGTGAAGAAGCTCCTACCTTAAACAATGTAAACTTTGAAACTGGAACTGTTACTGTTACCCATTTCGTAGAGATAGCAAAAGAGTGACCCGATTTTGAAAAGGGGGATGCAAAACACAGATATTTTTTTTAAAGCATAGTTTTTGGCACTTTAATTTTTTTTTTGTACATTACATTTTAGAATGTTAGTAATTTGCACGCTGATTTTAAAAAGTGGTGATTCTGCATCAGGCCCTTTTTTTAAAAGACTTATTTTTTGACTTTAAATTTTTTAATGTATGAAATATAAATAATTATTTTCTAAATTTAACAAATTTTGACACTTTAAATTAAAAGGTCTTATTATTATGACAAAAAACATAAAATGTTATTGTGTGTGTACAAAAAAAAAAGAAAGAAAAAAAGAAGAGAAGGAAAAATAGAATTTTTTTTTAGCATTAACAAAATTACAAAAAAATATAATAATTAAAAAAAAAACTTAAGAAAAACATAAAATCTAAAAAAACTTATTAAAAATCAAGCATTAACATTAAACAACAAAATCATACTTGAATTTAAAATATTATTATATATATGTTGGAAACTTCTATTTATATATATTATATATATATTTATATATATTGATTTAAAAATATTTTTCATTTTTTTTTTTTATAAAACATTTTAAACTTAAACACATTATATTTATGATTAATTTTTAAAATATATATGCCGCAGCTCAGCCATACCAGGGCCACGCCCCTGGGGGTCAGTGACGGTGGCTTACCCGATTCGAGAATCGGATATCCACCCCATGGGCGGTCGGCGGTGGCCCTATTCGATTCTCGGATCAAATAGCCATCGCACGACTTCCCCGTGAGGGTGGCTATGATTCTCAAAATCGATGGCCACCGCTCGGCCGCCCGGGGGGTGGCTGAGCGGTGGCTATCCGATTTCAAAATCAAATAGCCACCCACGGGCAACCAGGAGATGGCTATTCGATTTCGAGAATTGAATAGCCACCCCACGGGCATCCGAGCGATGGCTATTCGATTCCGAGAATCGGATAACCACCCCCACGGGTGGTTGGCGATGGATATTCGATTATGAGAATTGGATAACCACCCTCATCAGTGGTCAGGCGGTGGCTATCTGATTCTCAGAATCGGATAACCACCCTTAACCGACCTTGAGGTGGATATCCGATTCTCAGAATCGGATAGCCACCGCTTGACCGCCTATGGAGGCGGCCGAGCGATGGCTATTTGATTCCGAAAATCGGATAACCACCACCTGGCCACCCCCACAGGCAGCTGAGTGGTGGCTATCTGATTCCGAGAATCGGATAACCACTGCCCAACTGCTCGTGAAGGTGGTCGGGAAGTGGCTATTTGATTTTCGGAATCAAATAACCATCGCTTGGCCGCTCGTGGGGGCGGTGGCCGATAAAATTGTTTTTTTAATAAAAAATAAATTTTGTTAAATATGTTTATTGTATATATACATATAATGTTTTTTT
>APFE031597035.1:133504-159148 GCA_000404065.3 Pinus taeda
ATATATTTTTATTTACGTTTTGGTATTTTTTTTTAATTTTTTTTTGTGTTTTTTTCATTGCTTTTATTTTTAATTTTATGTTTTCATTATTTTTTTGAAATTTTAATGTTTTTTGGAGTCATAATAAAATCTTTTACACCATTATTTCAAAATGTTGAAAATTTACCCAAAAAAAAATGTTATTCCAACATCAACACTTTTCGTTTTAAGGGTGTTTTTTGCACAATTTTTGCACATAAAAATTCAGTTTTACTGGCATTTTTTTAAATGTTGAAAATTGACCCTAAAAAAAAATCCATTGTTCCATTATTAGAACTTTTCATTTTTAGGCTGTTTTTTGCACAATTTTTGCACAAAAAACTCGTTTTCATTGCCATTTTTAAAACATGTTCAAAATTGACCCTAAAAAAAACCATCATTCTAGTACACACACTTTTCGTTTTTAACACTGTTTTTCATGTTTTTTCGGAGTTTTTTGGGCAGAGTTCTCGTTTTGAGTTTATAGTTCCCATTTCAAAGTTTACATTGTTATTACCCCTACTAGATCAAGAATTTGTTTATTGAATAGGAGTGCAAAGTATTCTTGCGATATAGAGTTTGAAAAAAACTTCTCTAACCTTGAAGATACAATCTTTCCTATTATTAACATATTGTATCACATAGATAAATTGGCGTATGATTTTCAAAACCTTAAATATTATTCTTGTTTGGAATTAATGATACGAAGGTTGAGTTCATTGGCCATGGCACTCTACTTAGTGATTTTAATTCCACCATGACCCTCATAATGTCTTCTTTCATTAGTTCCAAGAAACCTAGGTAGATTTCCACATCCATCCATATGGACTGAAACTTTAGATTTATGAAAAGATTATAGAATAATCTTAAGTTATTCTTAGTCACTTCTACTGTGATTTCCTCCGCCTTTCCTTGGTCCAAGAATCTTAGGAAGAAGGAGGTCATTTTGACCATTTCTCAATATTTTCTTAAGTGGCTCTTGATATACTTTTTTAAAATGTCTTACCCCAAATTATGTAATCTCATGAAATCTTCTAATGGTCCTATTAGAGATGTGTTATATTCTTTGCATGTGCATTGTGAATTTGTCCATGAGTTACTAGTTACAACAAGTGCAAAAAAAAGTCCAACTTTTAACTATTTTATGCTTTTTTTAATAGTTTTTAGCCCATTATAATGTAATCACAACTAACTGATTATGGTTGTATTCTAATTTATGTTAATATATTATGGTTTTCGATGTTACATAATACCTAAACATTATATTGTAAATGGTCAAGTTAATACAATGAATAAGATAGAGGTGTAACCGTAAGTTTTACTAGTTTTCTAGGCAAAGGATTTCAATGGTAAATCTTTATGTATTATGTGTATCAATATTTACTTTATGTTTATTTAAGAATCCATATGCATTGTTTCACTTGAAAGGGTTTAAAATTTTTAGGCTTCATCTTCTTTTTTCATCTTCCATATGGTATTTACAATTTTCATGTACTTTGCATAGTTTTGAAAGAACTTTCCAACATTATTCACTACATCCGATGGTCATTCTTATTGGCCCCATGTGAATGCTCCTCCCTTTCTAGTTAAGTTGGGAGGAAAACCCATTTATATGGAAGTGAAGGTAGTCAAAGTGAAACTCAATTACATTTTGTTATTAAGATGAAATTGGGTCTATGCAATGCAAACTATGGTTTCCACACATTTTTGTGTCTTGTGTTTCCTTTGTGAAGGGAAGTTCATTATGATTGATTAGACAACTTATTGTAATCCAAACCCAAATGCCTCTTCGAACACTATGGTCCCACTAATAGATCAATCCCACAAGGCCTCTGAGAATTTGGTGGTTGGAATGTACCCATCACTGATGGGAACATTTAATGTATTACCTCTTGTTGTGTATATTAACACCATTTATGCTAGTTCTATGTTAGTCACTCAAAATTATTATTTTTGTACCTTATTTTAAGGAACCATGGATCTTACCTTCTCGTTATACCATGGTTGAAGAAGGTCAACATGCAAGAATGGTTATTTCTTTGTCTGCAACAATTACATATCAATCTATTGTCAATAATGTTGTAGACTATGGTCCAACTCTGCCCTCGGAGGAATACTTGGATCTTGGCGTGGCACCCATATGGGCTACAGATTATACTCCTATGGATTTCCTAGAATCAAATTTTCCATTTGACAAGGCAATACCCAAAGCTATGACTGGACTTGAGAGACCATGGGAGGACATGCACTGTTAATCATATTTCCACTCAAAGATCAGTAGGGTAGACAATGACAAGTTTCATTTGATAATGTGCAAGGGTTGAATATTGACTTGTAAACCCTGTGATGACACTTTTAGTGTATACTAAAGAGAATTTGAAAATCATTTCTTAGACTATGACAATTAATATCTCTAACAATCCCAACATCATAGACATGTGTTATTAGACCCGATCACTATGTTGAAGAGATCCACATCGATACCAAACTCTTCAAGGAGTTTCACCATGTCTTTTCTTTGTTGTATGGGGAGATGCCTGGTATTTACCCTAAAATGAGATTAAAATGTACAATATTGTTAAACCTGTTAAACAAAAACTTTGACTAGTCAATCGTAGGAAAGTTATAACGATTAAGTTAGAGATGGAGAAACTATTGAAGGCAAGTTTCATCTACCCCATTCCCCTTATAAAATGGGTTTCCAATCTTGTTCTGGTAGACAGGAAGAAAGGGACTATTATGGTGTGCATGGATTCCCATGATTTGAATAAGGCTTTTTGAAAATATAATTTCCTACACCTTTTATTAACCAAAATGTCAATGAATATGCAAAGAGTGAGATTTTCTTATTTATGGATGGATTTTTAGACTATAACTAGATAGAAATCCATCTCGAAGATCAGCGTAAAATTGCTTTTATTTTTCATTGGGGAAAATTTTCATATAGTAAGATGCCTCTTGCCCTAAAAAATGCTAGCGCTGCAATCCAATGGGCCATGATATATGTATTTTATTAAAATATTTAAAATGTGCAGAAACATATAACAATATAAACAAATCATATCTTTACTAATCTAACCTTCTATCAACATCACAACATTTAATCAATAAAAGAAAGGAGAGAAAAGGAGAGGACACACCATATCTACATGGTAAAACCCCAATTGGGGAAACATCCACATGAAGGTAATAGTATATTTACTATCTTCAAAAATCTTCAATCTTACAGAGCACCACCACAAATGCTTCACCACTTTATAATGATAAGACTATCATATATTTTCGTGTGTGTCTCATGGCACTCCCTAACCTATATTATATACCAAGAGGTATTGAGAAATTGCATTCCCATAATACATGTGGGATAATCTAATTTCACTTCACTATATAATAAATTATTACAAGGGTATTTTACTCCATGATGAATGTGGGATATACCACTTTTACATAAAACTAGAGTTTCTTTTGGCATAACCTAGACATGATGATCTTCCAAAGTGACATATTCCAACACCTTTCATGATAACAAGCATATTGTAAAGGCCTATCTTGATGATCTTGTTGCTTGTTCTCAAAAGAGAGGTGATCATCGAAAACACCATAGTCTAATTTTCAATCGATGTCGACATTATAAAATTTGGTTGAACCCACACAAATGTATAGTTTCTATGACGTCTAAGTGGTTACTAGTTTTCATTGTATTGAACAAGGGGCATGGTCAATTCATTAAAACTGGAGGCAATAGCGTAATTCCCTCCCCCACACTACATTTGCCAAAATTAGAATTTTCAAGGAAAAGTGAAATTCTTGTGGCAATTCATTATAAACTACGTTGAGATTACAAAAGTCTTCATGTGCTTGCTAAAGAAGGCATCCAATTTATTTGGGATGATTTTGCTTAGAGGTCATTCAATGCATTAAGAAAGGCCATGTTCACTACCCCACTACGTAGTCCTCCTTATAGTAGTAGAGATTTAAGTTTGTGCCTCACTATGGCAAAATCTACTATAGGCATGGCTCTGGTTTAGGAAGATGGTATGATTAAAGAGCACATTGTTTATTACCTAAGTCATTTTCGTATTAGTATTCAACTTAATTACATGCATGTTGAGAAGCTATCTTTGGAAGCAATCAATGTTGTCGAGAGATCGTCATTAGATTTTGTTCAAGAAAAGTACTGTAGTTGTGGATGCTAATCCAGTTTAATATGTCTTAACTAAGTGAGTGGTGGGGGGTTGAGTTCAATAAATGGATTATAATATTATAAGAATTTGACTTGGAATTCATATCGTAAAGTCCAAAAAATCTTCATTCTTCACATAATTAATTTCAGAGCTATCTAGGGAGAATGAGAGGAATTTTGATGAGGATTTGTTTCCCGATGAACATTTATTTGTGATTTCCTCCAATCATCCTTGGTATGGAGATATCCATGTATATCTATAGACTCATAATTTTCTGCCATCTTATTCACAAGATGAATAATGTTGTATTCATTGTTGATTGAAGAGTTGTCTCATCACTGCCTACACTTTGTATTGTTGTTTGATTCATGGAGAGGTGGAAAAAGTTTTAAATGATTGCCACAATGGAGCATGTGGTCGTCATCTTTCTTAGTTCTCTACTACCTATAGAATTGTGTGCATGCTATGGCTAGCTTTCCATCTTCAAAGATTACATTGAAGTAGTTAAGAAGTGCCACCCATGCCAAGTGTTTACTTGGAAAATGCATGCACATCCCTCTCCTCTTTTTCCTATTATCGCCATCAACTCCTTGATGAAGTGGGAAGTGGATTTCATGACATTCCACCCAATCTCGACTAGGGGGCATTAGTACATTATTGTGACTATCAAATACTTCACATAGTGGGATGAAGCCATGTTGACATTCTTAAATGATGGTGAAACATTTGTGCTTTTCATTTTTAACTAAGCCATTGCCATATTTGTTATGCCCAAGGAAATTGTCAATGACTGTGGCAATCATTTCCATAACAAGATGACATTAGAATTGGTTTCTAAATTGGGGTTTAGGCAAGAAGATTTTTCTCCATATTACCCACAGGAAAATGGACAAGTAGAGGTAGTAAACAAGTCCTTGAAAACCATTTTGCAATGACTTGTCAATGAAAGTAAAACACAGGTGTTGCTGCAAGGGAACAACAAATCATTTTTCCAGTCCCAACTTCAGCAAACACAGGCGTTGGTGCAAGGGAACAACAAGTCATTTTTCCCAGCCACGCAGTCTATACAAACACAGTTTAAATATCCCTTCGCAACTCCCCAACCAAGGATCTTTTTGGAAAGTCGCTCGCGTGTTACCAAATAGACCCTACTTTGCACAAAACCCATATGTCATAATTTTGAATTTCGTCTTCATTTGATTAGAAATTGACCCGCAAATTTGATGATGGTTTTCCCTTACAAATTTTCTTTCTTGTGTTGGCTTGATACAGAGTGCTCTGTATTCTCGAATCTGTAATGTAAATGACTCTTTATGAGAGATTTTTCGGCGTAAATCACATGATGTTTCATTTGTCGACGCGTTTCGAACCAACCAGTGTGGTTCATCATCAGGACAAGTTGAATGAATAGATTAGACTTAGCAAGTTAAATAGATAGAGCAGAACCTCCAACGACTATATTGACAACAACTAGATTTGACCAGTTAGTTAAGACAGGATAATAAACATTATTTAATTAGATAAGTTACCTCGGTTAGTTATAAAATGGACCCTTTATATATACTAACAATTATAAATAAGTATTAAAAAATAAAATTACAACATAAATTAATTTAATTTAATAGTTAGTTAATAAAGTTATTATATCTAAATGACTCTTTCCAATACACAATCTTGGATGCAAAAGCACTGGATTAGAAGATTAAATGAAATGTGATTCTCTAGGTTCTCATTTAAATGTAAATAACAAAGAAAATACAGTGCATGAATTCCTCATTCAACACAACAATTTAAAGACCAAATCAATTTCAATCTCCAGATATTAATATTATGGTTCACAAACCTCACAAGTGCATATGCAAATAACTGTCTCACACACACTTACATATTCGATTTGTTGAAAAAAAAACCATTAGTCTAAGAAATGTTATTCAGTTAACTTAAATCTCACAGAAAGAAAAAAACAGCGTACCTCTCTCCCACACCAAAAAATTCCAGCCGAAATGTTCCTCCTCTCTCCAAAAACTAAAGCAATTATCCAATGAATGAGTTCATGGATGTGAACCAATTTCCCTTAGCCCTAATTACCTACTAGCTATAAAATCATTTCTTTTAACTAGCTATTCCTAACTACTATTAACTAAATATAAAATACTTTTCACAAATAAACTTTAAAATGGTATAGCCTTAGCATGTGACCAATCCATCACATTGTTAGGCTCTTGGTCTAACTTTAATAACTTATCACTTTTTATGTGCTCGCCCTAATGCACCTGCATCAGAATCCCCAAGAAAGAAATAAATTATGAGCTCTTGCTTATAAGATCTTCTATAGAATGACCTGCTTTCTGTAGTGTTACTTCATCCATCCAAGTATAATCCTCCATTGGACGGTCTTTCCACTTCACAAGATATTCCAAGTATTCTTTCCTTCTGGTCTTCTTGGCAACATGTGTATCCAAAATCTATTCAACCTCTAAACTCTTTGCCACAGGCATTTGCTTCAACCATTGTTGTTCCTTCCCTTCATCCTAGTCAAGATTCTCAAAAGCTTGATTTGCATCACCAACTGTGTAGGGATACAAATCTTCTACATTAAAAATGGGTGAAATTCCAATTCCTCGAGGTAACTCCAACTCATAAGCATTTGCTGAAAAATTGTGGAGGATCTTACAAGGTCCTACCTTCTTCATTTTCAATTTGTTATATTCTCCCCTTTGAAACCTCTCTTTTCTTAGGTGAGCTAGGACCACATCTCCCACTTCAAAGTTTACCTCTTTCCTATGTAAATTTGATCGTTGCTTGTATCTTGTAATCTTTGTTTTACTTGCTCGTGTAACTCACTCATGGTTGTTGCAAAATCCTCTCCATCAACACTTCTATGCTCAAGCTTTCCCAAGTCTCTTAGCTGACAAATTCCCCTTGGATGCATGTTGTACAAGATCTGAGATATAATTTTTCATGTACTCCTATTTGGTGAGTCATTATAGGCAAACTTAGCCTGGGATATCACATGACACCATTGCTTTGGTCGGTCACATACTAAACTCCTCAACAAATTACCCAAACTCCTATTTACAACCTCTGTTTTCCCATCAGATTGGATGATACGTTGAGCTAAAATTTAGCTTAGTGCCAAGTTTCTTCCACAAGGTCCTCCAGAAATGTTCGGTGAATCTTGTGTCCCTATCAGATATTATACTTTTTGGCATCCTACACAACCAATCAATCTCATCAAAAAACAAATTAGCCACATGGGTAGCATCACTAGTTTTGAAACACAGAATGAAATGAGTCATCTTAGTAAATCTATCCACAACTAAAAGGATTAAATCATTACCTCGTTGAGTTCTCAGTAAACCCAGAACAAAGTCCATACTCACCGAATCCCAAGGTCTATTGGGAATGGGTAATGGCATGTATAATCTAGCATTCTGAATTCTCCCTTTCGCATGTTGACGTACCCTGCACTTACTCACATACCTTTATACATTTGCCTTCATCTTAGGCCAAAAATAGAAGTGACTCAACTGCCCAAGTGTTTTCTCAACACCAAAGTGTTTAGCCAATCCGCCATTATGATTTTCTTCGATCAAGTTTTCCCTCATTGAGCAATTGGGAATACATAGCTAATTGTTCTTGAACAATAGCCCATCCTCCAACATAAACTCTTTCCATGGATTGTTGTCCCTATTGACTGGATTTTTACACGCTACAAAAGCTTCTTTAAAATCAACATCAATGTCATATAAGTCCTTCAAATAATCAAAGCCTAAAATTTGTATTTGACTTTCCTGCATGATTAATCATCTCCTACTCAAGGCACCAACAACCTTATTTGCCTTCCCACTAATGTGCTTCAAAACAAAAGTGAAATTTTGAAGGAACTCCACCAACTTTTCATGTTTATGATTTAACTTATGTTGTTGCATACTGTATTGTAAGGAAAAATTATTTGTGTATAGAACAAACCTGTTAGGCATCAAGTAATGCCTCCAATGCTTCAAAGCTTGAAGCACAACATAAAATTCTTTGTCGTAGGAAGAGTATTTATGTTTTGGCTCATTTAACTTCTCGCTGAAATATGCAACGAGATTATCTTCTTGGATTAGTACAACTCCAATGGATGTCCCACTAGCATCACATCTCACTTGAAAGGGTTGATTGAAGTTTGGAAACTTCAACACCGACTTCTCGGTGATCTTCTTCTTCAATAGTTGATTTTTTTTATTTATTTTTTTTGCTGCTATTGTCCAATGAAAGGGTTGCCTATTCCTCTGATGGTGTCAATGATAATGCACAAATGCCACTAAAATTCCTGATAAATTTTCTATAGAAGCTGGCTAAGCCATGAAAAATTCTCACCTCAAAAATGTTCTTAGGTGAGGGCCAATTTTCAATTTCCTCTATCTTCTCTCGATTCATTTTCAAGCCATCCTTATAAATGACAAAAACCAAGTATACAATCTCACTCTTCATAAAAGAACACTTCTTCATGTTAATTAACATCTTTTCTTGTTGCAATCTCTCTAAAACATACTTCAAATGTCTCAAGTGTTCTTCTTTAGTTTCGCTAAAAATTAAAATGGCATCCAAGTAAATAATGACAAACTTACCAATGAACTCTTTCAAGACTTCATTCATGAGCTACATAAATGAACTGGGTGCATTTGACAAGCCAAATGGCATTACCATCCACTCGTACAAGCCTTCATTGGTCTTGAAAGCTAGCTTCCACTCGTCTCCTTCTCTGATCTGAATTTGATGATAACCACTTTGCAAGTCAATCTTTGAGAAGTAAGTTGCCCCACCCAAGAAATCCATCATATCATCCATCAATGGAAATGGAAACTTGTAGCGAATGGTGATCTTGTTGATTTCTCTAGAGTTAGTGCACATTCTCCATTCTCCATCCTTATTTGGACTTAGTACTGTAGGTACGACACACAGACTCAAACTTGATCTTATTAGTCCTTTGTCCAAAAATTCTTGGACTTGCTTCCTCATTTCCTCATTTTCTTTAGGTGTCATTCGATATGCAGCCTTGTTCGAAATACTTGCTCCCATTATCAAATCTATGTGATGGGTGATGCTTCTTTTGGGTGGAAATTCAATTGGCAATTCGTCAACTACAATATCATGAAACTCATGCAACAACTCTTGAAATTCAATAGGTAAATCTACAATTTTAGTGTGCAGAAGTACTACCTTTGGCTTGCAAATCACTGCATCGCTTACCTCTTCTTGTTCCATATGTTGTAGAAATTCCTTTCCACTAAGCAGCAGTGCTTTTGGGCTACTTTTTTCAACTGTACCTTCCTCTTTTAATGGTACAAGAGTGTGCTTTATGACATCATTTTCAAACCTATAACAATTGCTCTCTCCATCATGTGTCACATTCCTATCAAACTACCATGGGAGACCCAAAAAGATGTGACAAGCATCCATTGGCATTATGTCATAGAGCACCTTGTCTTTATACCTGCCTATCTGAAACTTAATTTCACTTTGTTCATGCACCAACAATTGGTGTCCGTTTTGCAACCAAGATACATTGTAAGGTCTGGGGTGCCTAATCTTTTCTAACCCCAACTTTTCCACCACTTCTTGGGAAACTAGATTGTCCATACTTCCACTGTCAATCATCAATTTGTAACATTTTCCTTTTGCCTTAACATTATCTTGAATAAGGATTTCCTTTGGACTGGTTCAACAGTCTCCTTTGCTGGTTTTAACAGGACTTTGTGCATCATTCCAGTCTCTGGCACATTCTCTACCTCAGGTACTTGTGCCTCTACTACTTCGGTTTGAGCTATGTATGCACCTCGTTGTCCTGTATTGTCATTCTCAGGGCGTTCAAAAGATCGTTGACCAATTTGTTATATCTGTAACACCAGTAGATAGTCTCTCTGCATCTTCCTCTACCTCTACCTCTCTGGTAAGGTCTTCCTCCTCTGCTGCCACCTTATTTCTCTGAATGCCCTTGCTGATTTGAGTTGCCTTCATCAATATTTTGCACAGGAAACTTTCCTCTTCATTTGTCTCTCCTTTCCCTTTGGAAAAACTACGTTCTCTGCCAGAGCTTTGCTTCTTAGCTATCTTTTCTTTTGCCTTCAAGGCGCACTGGTATGCTTCCTCTATTGTTCTTGGAGAAAGTATGTTGACTTCATCTTGGATATCTAACCTCAAGCCATTGATATACCTTGTTGTCTTCTCTGGCATATCTTCTACATAACCTGCTCGCAAATTCACCTTGTAAAACTCTTCAGTGTATTCTCTCACTGTCATCATATTTTGTTTAATATTTTGCATCTGTTTGTAAAGAGTTAGTTGGTAATCCACTGGGAAGAACTTACTCTTCATCTTTGCCACTATTCTATCCTAGCTCTTGATCAATGGTTTATCCTTCCTTCTTTCAGCCTATACATTGTCCCACCATAGTGCAGCATGGCCTTTCAACCTTGTCACAACAAACTTGACTCTATTATCCTCGTCAATTTCCTTGTACTCAAAATACTTGTCCATCTCACTGATCCAATCTATTAGATTCTCATCTTTCAAACTGCCATCATAAATAGAGATTTCAGGCTTTGGCCTTGAACTTGAGCCCAATACTGCTCTCAACAACTTCTTCAACAGGTGTTGCTCCTTCTTCTTCAAGTTCCTCTTTGGCCTCACTAACATCTCCACCTTCAGGGTCTCGTTGTCTCCCTACTTCCATGGTTTATAATAAAACTTGCACTCTCCTTATCTCTTCCCAGAGTTCTGCATTACCCACGGGTCTGCCTCCCCGACCCCGTGCCCTTCCTGCTCACCTATGTTGGGTTGTGTTATATTCTTTCCACGACTAGCCCATGTAGTTAACCGAGGGGTTAGAGGGGGGGCGGAGCCCCCTTTCGTTGCGTCAATTGTGTAGCGGGGGGGGTCATAGGGGGTTTGAGGTGTACCAGTAACCCCACTTTATGGGGTCCGGGCAGCATTCCAGAAAATTTTGGCTTTGGACCCTATGTTAGGATGGGTGGACACATCTATGGTTTTGTGCATGTTTTTGGACGTGATGGTTTTCGGTCCATGGTATTAGATGCTTCGGCATGTATAAATATGTATTATAACATTGAAAGGAACATAATGAAAAATCAAGTTGGTAGTCTCAGTTTTGGGATCCAAGGGAAATCTCTGTGTATATGTGTTTTATGTGTTATGCTCTCGCATTGTTTATTTTATGTGTTTTAGAATTCGTATGCAGGTAATTTCTGTACGGGGTTAAAACCTACAACCTATTCAACTCTCTATATTCTAGAGACCAACAATGTTAAGGCTCTGATACCATAAATTGAGGGTTGTTATCTCCGCAAACCACAACACTGGTACAAGGGAACAACAAATCATTGATATCTCAACAAACCACAATGTTGGTACAAGGGAACAACAAATCGTTGCTATCTCAACAAACCACAGTTTTGGTACAAGGGAACAACAAATCGTTGCTATCTCAACAAACCAGAGTGTTGGTACAAAGGAACAACAAATCATTTTTCCCCAGTTTCAATGTCTGCAAACACATGTGTTGCTAGAAGGGAACAACAAATCATTTTTCTAGTTCTAACTTCTGCAAACACAGGGATTGGTGCAAGGGAGCAACAAGTTGTTTTTCCCAACCATGTAGTCTATAAAAACACAGTTTAAATATCCTTTCATAACTCCCCAACTGAAGATCTTTTTGGAAAATTCCTTGTGAGTAAGCAAATAGACCCTGCTCTGCACAAAACCAAGATTCCAAAATTTCAAATTTCGTCTTCCTTTGATCATAAATTGACCTGCAAATCTGATGACGATTTTCCCTTACAAATTTTCTTTCTTTTGTTGGCTTGATACAAAGTGCTCTGTATTCTTGAATCTGTAATGTAAATGACTCTTTCCAATACACAAAATTGGATGCAAAAGCATTGTATTAGAAGATTAACTAAAATGTGATTCTCCAAGTTCTCATTTAAAAGTAAATAACAGAGAAAATACAGTGCATGAATTCCTCATTCGACACAACAATTTAAAGACCACATCAATTTAAATATCCATATATTAATATTATGGTTCACAAACCTCACAAGCGCATATGCAAATAACTGTCTCACACACACTTACAAATTCGATTTGTTGATATTAAAAAACCCACTGGTCTAAGAAATGTTGTTCAGTTAACTTCAATCTCACATGGAGAAAAAAAAGCAACGTACCTCTCTCCCACACCAAAAACTTCTAGCCAAAATGTTCCTCCTCTCTCCAAAAACTAAAAGCAATTGTCCAAGAAATGAGTTCATGGATGTGAACCAATTTCCCTTAGCCCTAACTACCTACTAGCTATAAAATCATTTCTTTTAACTAGATATTCCTAACTAATGTTAACTAAATATAAAAAAACTTTTCACAAATAAACTTTAAAATGTTATAGCCTTCGCATATGACCAATACATCACATTGTTATGCTCTTGGTCTGACTTTAATAACTTATCATTTTTTATGTGCTCAGCCTAATGCATCTGCATCAATTCTCAATTATTTTCTAAAGGAAGCCTCATTTTTTTCTATGACCAAGATACATACACATTGGGGCCATGCAAGTTCAAGTCAATGTAGTAGAGGCCTTACATTGTAAGGTGTGTGCTTACAAAAGGAGCATATAAACTTGTGGAATATGACGGAAACATACTTCCTGAGCTAGATTTGGGCTTTGTCTCAAGAAGCATTATGTTGAAGGTTTTCCTTGAGAATTTTTCTTCTTTTCGTTAAATTGATGTAAATAAAATATATCTCAATTTTAGATTTTGTTAGTTTTATTGATCATTATTTCGACATTCTTAATGGATGTCAATAAATGATATGGTCTTTATAGGATACACTAATGGTTCCAACTGTCACACTTGAAATTTAGCTTCAACAACTTCAATGGTTTATTCTCCAATTGGACAATTGATCATGTCTAGTGGCACTTGTAGCGATTGTGCAACCATTAACATCATTGAATATTCTATTGTTATTGAGCTACTCTTGGACACCTTTTCTTATGGCATTTGATCCATAATGGTTCATCTAGACTTTAGTAGTCTCTTAGTTAATGACAAATATTATCTACATGATATTACTTTATTTTGGATATTTCTTCAACTAAGGTTACTTGAACAATCATGCAATTATATCACTAATGTTCATATACCCATAGATATCTATATATATATATATATATATAATCATGTCTCTATATCTCGATCGATACAATAATATAACTATAACTAGGCATGATGGCCCAAGTCTTGATGTGTATCATGGTAGAAAACAATGGTGTTTGCTACCCATCAAAATAGTCATAGCCATGCCCATGGTACTCCTACCACATTGCATTGGATACCCTCAGAGACATCCTCGACCTACACCACACATACCTATCGAATTAACCTATCCAGGTTCCTTTGCATAGATTAGAGAATTCTCCCTACCTCACCACTGGCATGCTCCTCACCTTTGCCATGACACTTATTATGTGAGAAGCCCTTGAATTGATTGGTCCAATATTTGCCTAATCACACATATTTTTTATTACTTTTGTTCACTCCAAAAATATTTAAATTATTATTGAGTTGTTTAATAAATAAAGAACAACTTAAAATCATATAACTTAAAAAAACAAAATTTTTCATACCTATGTCATCCCAGACAACGTCTAAGGAAAGGGAGAGCTTTGGATCTCCTAAAAAATCCAACTTTGAATATGGGTAATCATCAATGGCAATGATCTACTACTCTCAATGTCGAAATAACTCATCGTCAAAGGTAACTAGTGCGACTCACCCTCCGTTGAGTCTACTCATGAGATTTTCCCATCTTGGTATCTAGGGCTCTCTTAGGTGTAACATGAGAAGGTCAAATTCTGGGAAAATTTTTGGTATCCTCTAAGAGTAAAAGGAGAATGGGATGCTCCCATAACCAAAATTATTCATCTTAACTAATTTTAAATATGTCATTTGTGATTTCATTTTAGTTAGCAGATTGGTACACCAATCAAATATTATAGGGTGTATGCACTCCACTAAAATAAATATTTGTGTTTTAAATGCTTGATATAGTGAATCCTAGCCTACCACTCATGCTATGGTGAAAAAAGGATCTCAAACCCCAATATCTAAATGTTTCAGATCATAATCTAGACCCCCTCAACACAATACACATCGATGTAGTCTTCAATGGTAAATCACCATTGGTCCTAGTCTTCAAGTTCACCACCTCTCCTCATAGAGAGAGAGGGCTACAACAAAGTATACGTATTCTACCTAAATCTCAAGAGGTTATCATTTGACATAAAGCAGTCATGATCCTCTAATAGCTAATAAGGGTCTGTAGTAAGCCAACCCCAACCATGTTTTCTATAGGAATGAGGCTTGAGAATGTACCCCAGATACTTCAATCCTTCATTTATGTCGAATACATTATACTATAATATACCTTGTTAAATATGCTCCACACCAAGTAACAACATTGCAGTAGCAGGTCAACTTCTTGAAGTTAATTTCCATATAGGTGGCCTTGTAATACAGCTTAGTAATGTTTGAAAAATCCCATCCTTCATTCAACAAGCCATTAATAAAAATAAAAACATCATCCACAAATAATGAGTGACATTTCCTCCAACAAATTAAAAACCCTAAAGTCTCTTGGAACTACTTTATTCGTAGTAGAACGACTAAGTCCGTCCTTTTACAACTAGTAATAATGGAGATGGAGAGAGAGGGTAGACTTGATGGAGCCTTCTCATAGGAGTAAATAAATGAGACCTTGAGCCATTCATAATAATTTCATTGGGCACATGTTGAGGAATCCTTAGGGCAACATAGTTAGGGTTAAATTAATTTGATTTCTCTTTCTTTGACACTTTCTTGTGATATTTTCTTATTAATTCTTCTTTGCAATCATTATATTATTATCATCAAGACAAATGACAAACAATGAATATCATAAATGCAACAAAGAACACAAGATGTAGGAACTCAGGCTAGGGCAAAACCCCTCTCTTAGGGGAGAGCCTAAAAATCATCTTCTCTTCTTTAGAATCAAACCAAATGAGACAACCTAGACCCTTTAACCAAGACATAGAGTTCTTTCCATCGATTAAGTCAACCTCCCATGTAGACAAGTCAAACTTCAATAAAATTCTCACAATTCAACATAAGTTAGTTCTTCAATATAGGTCAATAAAGATATCGACCCTCCCTGCAATTCTGATTTTCGACCTTGCAATTTACCTCAGTCTTCTTCACACATGTGGGAGTAAAATAGAGAATTTCGACTTTCTTATTACTAGATAAAGTCTCCCTCTTCCTCACTAGTCTTCTCTCTTCCTTCTTTAGCCTTCGCATTTTCTTTTCTCACTTGACAACTGCAGATTGAATCTTGTTGATTGGATGCTCAAACAGGTCATGTAGTACTTCTATCTATAGTGGATGTAGCTTCCTTAATGAGGCCGACATGAGGGAGACAGTAGGGCGACTTGATGGTGGAGGAGTAGATGACCAAAAATACATTAAAATAATTTTGTTCTGTTAATACAAGAAGCCTAATAAGGGTCTAGAACATAATGACAATTATAATGCCTTATGACTCAACCCTAGAAGCCTTCAATGGAGGCTTGACCTAGAAACAAAATACATAGAGCATGAAACTCATACTCATAAAAATAATTTTTCTTTTATAATAAATTTTATTTTCTTTCTTTTAACAAATACATCACATCATGACTCAGATATGAAGACTGGTACTAGTTACATTTCTCAACACTCCCTCTTAACTAGGGAGGTATTCATAAGTGTTCAATCGATACAAGGTTGACCTCAATTTGAATGTTCTTAAGAAGAGTACAACAACATACACAATGTTAAGGGATACCCTAACTACCAAGATATGCTCCCAGCAGGGACTAAGGTGTCATCTAGGCATTTGCCACTATGGGTGTCATCTAGGCATTTGCCACTATGGGTGTCATATAGGAATTTGCCACTATAGGTACCATCATGCTACAAACATGGTATCAATCCAAGAGGATATAGATACCATCTAAGCCTCCATGCCATGACACCAACCCTTATAGGGATCCAAGAATCAACACTAAACCAGAGCTCCACACGATACCATCCCTCACTAGAATCTAGACATCAACTGAGATCTCAATATTAACCAGTCAAAGATTTCCTCCCAAGTACCATCATACATGTAGTCTTATGGTACTTCATCTTTCCCTTTCAACCAAATCAAAAATATCCACCAATCAAAACATTCTTCACAAAATTTTAAGGGAGAGATCAACACATCAACTACTTGCTTATTCATCTGAACATAATGTAGCCACACAACCTTAATCACTTCAATATATAGGTTCTTAATATCGATTGCTAGCACAATCTGTTGGGTCTTTAACTATTCTATTATCGCTCAATTCATCACAATATTCAAACACATCTCGATGAAAGCTTCCTTCTTACAGTAACACCAAACTCAACACTTTCCAAAACATCCAATTTATGTTCACAACTTTATCAATCATTAATAACCATTCGTAGTGCTTTAGCCTTTCTTCGATCTTATTTCTTTCTTTAAGGTCTTTACTATAATTGTCACAATATGCCCTCCCTCTTAACTAGGGAGATATACAATTATTTTATACAAGCTTCTTCTTTACAAGTACACAAATCCATCAACAACTCAACCACATAGGCTCTTTCTTTCGGATCATTGGAGAACTTCAACCTTACGCAACATCATTCCTACTATCTTCATAGGAAAACAAGGTCATCTATTAATAAACAATTGAAACTTAAATATTTTTACGTCCCCCTCTTTCCATCATCATCATCAATTATGAGATAGGTAAGCATCTTCAACATATTGAAGATTATGTACCTGCAAATCTTCAACAATAAGTATAACAAAGCACAAATATGTATGAAGTCAACTTTATCAATATAATCAGAGCATATAGGGTTATCAAAACTTTGAATAAGAAATTGATCTTTAGATGTCCAAAACCTAAACCTAGTTAGGTTTTTCAGTCAACAAAGGTTACACTTTTCATACCCTTGACTTTCACAACAATCTTTTCTAGGGTTTTGTCAAACCCTAGATTTCATCATCAAAACTAAACTTTAGATATCAACACCTGATTTCAATCATAGTGAAAGCATTTTGCATCTAGGTTTTCTTAGAATCTTACATCAATATCTAGTAGGGTTTATTCATAAACCCTATATATAATCATCAAAACTTAATATTAGATATACAACAATTAGAACAAGTTAGGGTTTCAATCACACAAAAGCATATATACCTAGGATTTCATTCCTTTACTTTATCTATTATAAGGGTTTTGTCATAAACCTTAATTCATCAGACCCTAAAGAGATAGGGTTTTATCAAAGTGAAAAAAAGATCGATTTAATTCAAAGATTAATCATCCTAAATAAGAATCTTGATGATTCAAAACCATATACATGAGAGTTAGTAATATAAATCAAATTTCAAAATTATCATACCTTTTTGTATGAAGAAGACTGGCTACAAATCACGTGGTCTTAAAAATACCTTGAGTTTCTCCTTTTACAAACCTTGTAGGGCTTCCTCTTGAAGCACTCCCTCTTACCTTGAAGTATCAACATTTATTTATGTACCTGCAACATTCACTTAACAAATACCATGAGAAGTATACAAGTACAAGAGCATGATTTTGACAATCTTAGGGATCTCATGGAATCTTTCGAGCAGGATAATTTCTAGGGTTTCCAAATCCAAATCCTAAGATTCTTGATTTTACCTTTCAAAAACATCAACCCTAGGGTTAGATTTTAAATCTAATTCTATCTTTACCAGGGTTTGTCATTTCTTCCTAGACTACATATAAACCCTAGACACCAAAGTTAAGGTTTCTTATGAAGGGATAATCATATTAGGGTTTGGGTTTTTGCATTGACTAGGGTTTCCAATACCAACTAGGGATTACTAGAACTTATATGTCAACAAATTTTTAACAATATTAAAGCTACAAACCCTCGAACCAATAAGGAGATTTCAAAATCCCAAGCCAAATTGACTTAAACATTATATAAGTAAAAATGATTATATGTACCTCAAGGAATACTTACCTTAGTTCTCCAAGAAGTTTGTTTCAATGTTTCTTTAAGATGCTTAAGTACTCTAAAGATGTCAGGATCAAGAAATTGATCTTAAAGGTACTGAAATATAGTCTTCTTTAAGAGAAATACGAGGTGACTAATTGTATCTTTCATAGTCCTTCAAGGTGGTCCAATATACTAGATGCTTCAAATATTTCCTTCCATTGTCTTCAATAATAGGGCAGGTCCTTTATGGCTTTCAATACTCCTTTAAAAGGATGTGAAATAGGTTTTCTTAAAAGTGCCACAATTGTTACAAGCCTTGTCAAGACTGATATAATTCTTAGTATCACCCTTTGATTATATCTCTACTAACCACTGGAATAAACCCTTTAAACAAGCCTAAAATACTTTACAAAACTGAGAACCATTTAGACTTCCAAGTCGGCTACTTTACCACTATAAGGCTTCAACCTTTATATATATATATATATATGAGTTCACATGTCTTCTTAGACTTAAAGACCTATATTGCCTAGCTAAGGGAGTTTAAAAGTATACCTGTGAATAATTCGATCACCTTTTTGCATAAAACTTCAGATCGTTTTTAGATTATTTCAGACCTTAATTTTATGCACAGAGGTTCGATCCTTTTTACAAGGGATTCAACTTGGTCTAGGCTTGTAGTTTAGACTTTCGGTTCCTCAAAAATGTGTTTCTCAACTCTTCTAGTCCTCTTTCCCTTATTACCAAAGTTTGCAACCTCAATCACTGAGATTTTGACTTACAAGGTTGCCCATGATTTTGTTTTTAGGCTTGACACGTCTTCTAGATAGTTTGACCTTTAGGACTAATGCAAATAATCCACATTTCTTCACACAACAATGATATTCAAGCTGCCATCATGATTATATCTTTAGCTCTGATACCATGTTGATAAATCCTTAGGGTATCATAGTTAGGGTTAAATTAATTTGATTTATCTTTATTTGACACTTTCTTGTGATATTTTCTTATTAATTCTTCTTTGAAATCATTATATTCTTATCATCATGACAAATGTCAAACAATGAAGATCACAAACGCCATAAAGAACACAAGATGTAGCAACTCAGCCAGGGAAAAACCCCTCTCAGGGGAAAACCAAAAAAATATTCTTCTCTTCTTTAGAATCAAATCAAATGAGACAACCTAGACCCTTTGACCAATACATAAACTTCTTTCCATCCATCAAGTCAACCTCCCATGCAGACAAGTCAAACTTCAGTCAAATTCTTCACAATTCAAGACAAGTCAGTTCTTCAATATGATTAACAAAGATCTAGGCCCTCCCTGCAATTATGATTTTTGATCCTGCAATTTACCTCAGTCTTTGCCACACGTGTGGTAATAAAATAACCAATTTCAACATTCGTATTACTAGATAAAAGTCTCTTTCCTCCTTGATATTCTTGTCTCTTCCGTCTTTAGCCTTCACATTTTTTTTCTTCACTTGATAGTTGCAAATCAAATCTTGTTGATTGGCTTCTTAAACATGTCGAGTAGTACTTCTATTCATAGTGGATGTAGCTTCCTTAATGAGACCGCCATGAGGAGATGGTAGGTCGACTTGATGGTGGAGCAGTAGATGACGAAAATATATTAAAATATTTGTGTTCCTTTCATACAAGAAGCCCAATAAGGGTCTAGAACATAATGAGAAGTATAATGACTTATGAATCAACCCTAAAAGCCTCCAATAGAGGCTTGAACTAGAAAAAAAATACATAGAACATGAAACCCATGCTTATAAAAATAAGTTTTATTTTATAATAAATTTTCTTTTCTTCCTTTTGAAAAATACATTAAATCATGACTCATATACAATTATGAAGACTGATACTAAGTACATTTCTCAACAACACAAACATAATGCAACCCATAATTTAATTGACC
Source organism: Pinus taeda (assembly GCA_000404065.3). Classification (NCBI taxonomy): domain Eukaryota; kingdom Viridiplantae; phylum Streptophyta; class Pinopsida; order Pinales; family Pinaceae; genus Pinus; species Pinus taeda. The sequence goes on from APFE031597035.1 coordinate 153,789, forward strand.
AAATGAAGTGAGAAACCCACATGGATCATAAGTAATCTAACATAGAGCCAATAAATCTGATCATATGGTTTAGATAGATCTAATTTAATGACCCTATATGACATGTCCTTACTTTTATTATATGAATGCATTCATGAGTTTCCTCGACAACGTAATGAGTTTGAAGGTCTTCCAAAAACCCAAATTATTCAGGGGAGATAAGAATAGATAGAAAAGGCTTGAGCCAAACAACCAAAATCTTCACCTTAATTTGTAAACACAATAGCAAAATGAAATAGGATGAAATTGTGCAAATGGTTTGGTTTTTCGACCTTAGGAATAAAAGCTATGAAGGTTGGGTTGAAAACCTCCAAGACCTTCCCCATCATCTGAACTTCTTCAACAACCCTTAACAAAATTGCTTTAAGAAGATAAAGAAAAAAAAAAGAAATAATTCAATCATCTATGCGTTGATCCTGGGGCTCTTGTATTTTTTAAATTTTGAAATCACTCTTTACAATTGTTTTTTATTAGCATGCTAAAAAATTTGAACATTATCCTTCATGAACACCATCCTAGGGAAGAAAAAACATATCTTGACGATCTCAACAATATCAAGGCTCCTTAAAAATGTGTAAGATATATTGAGCCCTTGAAGGCGCTAAATACGTAAAACCTCTATCCTAATTGTCATTAGGAGACTGTAGCTCCCAAATGGTATTTTGAATTTTCCTCTAATTAGCAAATCTATGGAAGAATCTTGTGTTTTCATCATCGAGAGACATCTAGACTACATGACTTTTCATCCTCTAATTTGATTTTTGATCTCGACAAAATTTTGACCTTTTAGATTCCTTCTTTGATAAAACCTGCAATTTAGCTCATGAAAATACCCTTGTATGATTGGAATCACATAACCTCTCAATATTGAACTCAAATGTATTGAGTTGACCATCCCTATCCTTGAATTTTCTTAGAAATTGTTACGCATCATTTTGTCACTTTAGGTAAATGACCATCGGTTTGGATCTTTTGCTATCCATCAAAGTGTTCAAAATCACCCCCCCCCCCCCCCAGGGCTAGAACCTAAAAAATTCCAAAGAGAATGAAATTCCTGGATCTCAAGGCCCAAAAACCTATTTTGGATTGCCTACGCATTTCCCTAGTCAGTTTCTGCGCATACGCAGAAGTTTCCATTAGAATATGCGCAAAAGAGCACTTTGTCTTGCACTGTGGCCTGTGCACATGACTCAATGCAAGTAAAAAATAAAATGTAAAGTCTAGAAGCTTTGTTAGTTGAATCTTTCCCAACTAACAACTTTGAGTTGATGGTTACTCGAGCCCGATCCCTCCCATCATGGAGTTACTTCCCTCTCTTTATAGATTCCCTATCCCACCATTTGTGGATCTCATCCCTTAGGAAGAGGATCCCAAACCTCCTCCTCTTGGCCTATAAATGAAACACAAACTAAAGGATTAGGGAGGACCATTGAAGGTGCTTATGCTGCAAAAACAAGGATAGAAGGCTTTTCAACCAAAGAGAAGGTTGGAGATCGTGGAAAGAGGTTTGTAACATTAAGGCATTGAGTTTGTAAGTTTGTTCTCCTTTTTTATAGAATAAAATAAACTATTCTTTCCTAATCGTGTCTATTATGATATCATTTGTGAGATTCCTTGATCACTCGCATAGGTTATGATTGGATACTGATTCAATTTATGATATATGTTGAGTTAAGTGTTTCATTTATCTTTCATTCTATATACTAGATGCTTTGATCCTTTGTATGTTTCTGCCTATGCAAATCTCCTTCGAAACATCGTGGAGAAGTTGTGGGAAGTGTTGGAACAATCTCTAAAGCATTGAGGAGAAGCCAACTGTGGAAGGCGCTGTAGGACTTCAACAGGCACTTCGTTAAACCATTAAGTGATCCCTCACATATTACTTGTTTCAATCAATCATAAGCTAAGGAAAGGTAGCAATTATTTTCTTTTTTGTTATTAGATTTCATTTGAGATCTAGGGAGATCCATCTTGTCTGCAAGAAGGATTAGTCCGCCTAACACATATCACTCCAACACATTTTGTTTAACTACCTTCAAAGAATCATCAAAAAATTTCCAGCTTGAAGGTAAATCAGAATGAAGATTATAAGGAATCCATTATGTTCTTACTATTTCTACAAATTATGCTCTCCTAGCTAGCTTGGGATGAAATTGAAAAGAAATATAGGCGTCTCTTCACCCCTATCCAATTGAAGGAAAATAGGATTGTGATCGAAACTGCCACCAAAAGATGTTCAAAAACATTAGCTCACTACATGATCCAACAAATTATCAACAATAAGAAACCAGTCCAACCTTTTAGATACTTCATCTACTCCCACCAAGGTATTCCTCCAAGTTGGTTTGTGGCCCTTCAATTTGACATCCATATGATTCAATCGGTAAAAATAATGCAAAAAAACCCAACAATTTGATCCAATCTAGCATTGTAACCCTCCACTTCTCCTGAGATAAAGTAAAATTAATATCATCACCAATAAACAAATGTTGTTCCTAAGCCACTTAAGTATTGCAAAATCAATGCCAAAAATCATGTTTGTGAAGATAAGCAAAAAACACATTCAATATTGTGACTTATAAATTATGGTCATCAGATTTGAATGATGTGTGGAGACCTAAGGTCACAAAAGCAAAAAATTAGTGCATTGGCCTATAAGTATACCTCCCAACATCCCACTGGTATCAAACCAGGTAAACTCCCAGATCTTAAACAAATACCTTGAGCTATCTACAACCAACACTCCTTTACACATAGTTTCCTAAATCAAGATGATCTAAAGTGAATTATTCTCTACAATCCTATAGAAGCCCAATATTTTTATGGGTTTGGCCAAACCCCCGACATTATAGGAGAGAATTTTCATTGGATAACCTTGTAAGAGGGCTTATGATCTCTAAGAGCCATGAAAACTAGCATTTGGTTTCCTAGTATAATTTCAATGACAAAATTGGATTGTGCATGATGAATGAAGGACATGCACCCTAGAGTAGTAACCAAGACTACCTTTTTGTGATGTTTGCCCAAAATCACAAAAGGTTGATCCCCCACTTGAGAGAGGCGAAATTTAGAGAAAGGTGCATATGAGTTTTGAATACTCCCATCTAAATAAATTTTGGAGATTATCCTAAATTTAAGAAGAACCCTCCAATCGACCATCAGAAAAAGAAATCAAATCATGAGATGATAATAACAAATTTGAGAAACAAGTACATCAACTCCTTAGGAAAGAAAAATCACACCTTTAGATGCGTAGTTACCCAATGAATACAACTAATTGTCCATCACATCAAGAGTAATATGAGGCTTTCCTAAAATAAAATCCACTAGAGAGGCAGTACAAAGAGGAGGATTATTTAAATGAGACTTACCAAACAATGATGACTTGTTAGTAGTCGAAATGGTTGGGGGGATGTAATGGGGATATTAGTAGATAATACACCCACATATTTTAATGGATTAGAAACCTAGATAGGTCCCTCTAAAGAAACCAAAATGTCCTCTTCAATCTTATGTGAAGCTTCTAGATGAGTCATATAGAAATGATTTGAATCCCCACCCTTCGGTTCCATAGCAAGTAAAATGTGGAGGCTCCCCTTTATGATAATAAAATCTATGGGAATAGGATCTAAGTGAGAATTATGAACTCCAATTGCTAGACCTAGATATTGACTACATCACTTTTTTTAGTATTCTTGACAATATTCAAGTGACGAGGCACTATGGGAAAATGCTCCACGAGATAATTTTGAGTTGGGGAGATGTCTAAAATTTGAGATCTTATGGTAGAAGTATGGAGGACCTTGACCTTGAATTGCTCATTTGAAATAGGGAGCCCAGTCCCTTTTGGATTTCTTACCACCTCAGGAGAGGATGTTGAATCTACTAGGGAGAGGAGACCCTCCTACTTTTTCCTCTATATTTGATTCTTGGAAACCTTAAGACAATATTTGACAACATGACCAATAAGTGACAATGGATACACTAAATGTAGTATACCTGGGGGGGATAGTATGGGGTACAGAGGAAGGTACCCAAGGGAATAATGTAATAATGGGATGGGCAATAGTTAATAAATAAAGTGGTTAACCCGCATCATGTAAGGGACCACAAGTAGTTAGCAATAATGTGATAAGCCCGTGTTATTAGATGTATGGTATTGAGAGAACCATGGTAATGACCCATGGTACTGTATGTATGAATCCTATATAGAGGCTAGAGACTCCCCATTGAGAGATGTGAAAGAATATTGTATGGACAAGTATATGCCTTGTAGAGTGTTCTCCTTCCTTAAGGAGTGAATGTATGGTGTTGCCCTACCTGAAGGGTTTTCATTAATGCAATACTTGCTATACAGAAAAATACAGGCCGTCCTTTTTCTGAAACTTCTTACAAAAACTATAGCATGTTGTACATATTAGTTTATGAAACTACTAGAATCGTCATAACTTTTTTTTTTTTTTTTTTTTTTTTTGAGACTCCTAGTAGAACATTAGCACCACCCATTGGACTGGAAAGCATTGGGCTATTAAATACATATTCTCCCATGGATAACTTGATATTATGGCAATTTCCAGAGCATTTTATGGTTCCTCCTATTATCACCAAAACAAGGGTTTACATTTTTCTTAGTCATGGTCTTAGATAAGTGTCAAGTCACCTTATGTTTTAATGGGTAGGTGATAGGTTAGGAGTCTCAAAGGTTTCAATTTTTATGTCCAAATAAAGTCTAACATCCTTTTTCCATGTTTCATGAGTCCTACATTCTTTTTAGAAACTCATAGCTTAATCCATTTTGAAAATTTTTGGAATTAGCCCCGAACCCACATTTTCGTAGCACAAATAGTGTAAAATGTCTGTTTTGCGCTACGAAAACGCTGCTCTTTTCATAGTGCTTTCCCCTGCGCACTACGAAAGCACGGATTCAGAGAACAATCTTGTCAAACATCAATCTGTTAATATTCCATTATAATTTTCATTATTGGGTGTCAGCTAGGAGTCAGTCCTTAAGCATGCCACCATCCAAACTCATCATTTCGAATTTAAGGTTCATTATGAAAGATAATTTCAATTCAAAAGGGCTAGCTAGTCTCATCATTTTAGTTTGCATGCAAACCCTTGAACAAAAGTTTTTCGAAAAGTAGGCTTTGGTAATTTTCCACCAAGGTTTTCCTCATCCACAATTCAGGCGGGGCTGACCACCATTGGCAAGCGAGGCTGATCAATAGAATTTCAAAAGAGGTTGGTTTTGTCACAGGAATTTAGAAGGAAAGATGACAGAGGAGAAGAAATGTCACAGGTCTGGAAAATTAAAATAACGG